>CAUYQG010164772.1:0-47145 GCA_963574415.1 Tarsius wallacei
ACATGGTTGGTTCCATATTTTTGCTATTGTAAGTAGAGCTGCAACAAACATATGTGTACAGGTTTCTTCTTTGTAGAATGATTTGAGTTCCTCCAGATATATTCCCAATAGGGGAATTGCTGGGTCATATGGAAGGTCAACTTCTAGTTCCTTCAGAAATTGCCACACTGTCTTCCAAAGAGGTTGCAAGAGTTTGCATTCCCACCAGCAGTTTATAAGTGTTCCTTTTTCTCCGCATCCTCGCCAGCATCTGTTGTTGTTTGTTTTATTAATGATGGCCATTCTTACTGGGGTTAGGTGTATCTTGATGTGGTTTTGATTTGCATTTCTCTGATGATGAGTGAGGCTGAGCACTTTTTCATGTGTCTGTTGGCTGCCTGTATATCTTCTTTTGAGAAATGCCTATTTATGTCTTTTGCCCACTTTTTAATGGGGCTGTTTGTTTTTTTCCTTTCGGCATGTTTGAGTTCTTTGTAGATCCTAGATGTTAGGCCTTTGTCAGATATACAGTTTGCAAATATTTTTTCCCATTCTGTGGGCAGTCTCCCTGCGCTCTTGATGGTTTATTTTGCTTTGCAAAAGCTTGTAAGTTTGATGAGGTCCCACCTGTCTATCTTATTTCTTAAGGTATGGGCATTTAGGGTTCTAAATAGGAATTGGTTGCCAGTTCCAATTTCCATAAGTATGCCTCCTACATTTTCTAAGATTCTTATAGTGTGAGGATTTACGTTTAGGTCTTTGATCCACTTAGAGTTAATTTTTGTGTATGGTGATAGGAAGGGGTCCTGTTTCAATCTTCTGCATGGGATCAGCCAGTTTTCCCAGCACCATTTACTAAATAGGTTTTCCTCTCCCCAGTGGTTATTGTTGGGGGCTTTGTCAAAGATGAGTTGTTTGAGAAATTGAGACTTTGCTTCCGGAATCTCTATCCTGTTCCATTGGTCTATATGCCTGTTCTTTTACCAATACCACACTGTTTTAATTACTGTAGCCTTATAGTAAAGTTTGAAGTCTGGAAGTGTTAAGCCTCCTCCTGCTTTGTTTCTTTTGCTAAGGATTGTTTTGGCTATTCGTGGTCATTTATGTTTCCAAATGAATTCCTGTATTGTCATTTCAAGTTCTGAGAAGAATGATGTTGGTAACTTAATAGATATTGCGTTGAATCTGTAGATTGCCTTTGGTAGGATGGACATTTTAACAATGTTGATTCTTCCTATCCATGAGCATGGAATATTTTTCCATTTGTTTGTGTCTTGATTTTCTTTGAGCAGTGTTTTATAGTTCTCATTGTAAGGGTCTTTCACTTCTCTGGTTAGGAAGATGCCAAGGCATTTCATTTTTGTGTGTGGCTATTGTGAATGGGATTGTGCTTTTAATTTGGGTCTCTGCCTGCCTGTTGCTGGTGTATGGGAATGCAACTATCTTTTGCACATTTATTTTGTAACCTAAGACTTTGCCAAAGTCCTTTATCAGTGCAAGCAGATTTTTGACAGATTCTCTTGGATTTTCAAAGTATAGGATCATATCATCAGCAAAGAGGGATAACTTGATTTCTTCTTTTTCTATTTGGATACCCTGATTTCCTTCTCTTGTCTAATTTCCTGAGCTAAGACTTCCAACACAATGTTGAACAAGAGGGGTTAGAGTGAGCAGCCTTGTCTTGTTCCAGTTTTCAGGGTAAATGTTTCCAGTTTCTGTCTATTTAGCAACATATTAACTGTGGGTTTATCGTAAATGGCACTTACTATTTTGAAGTATGTTCCTTCTATACCTAGGTATTTGAGGGCTTTTTTATCAAGAAGGTTGCTGGATTTTATCAACAGCTTTTTCTGCATCTAGTGATCTAATCATGTGGTTATTGTTTTTACATGTATTGATGTATTTAATTACATTTATAGTCTTGCAAATTTTGAACCAGTCTTGCATCCTTGAGATGAAGCCTAGTAAGTCATGGTGAATGATTTTTGAGATGTGTTTTTGAATCCAATTTGCTAGAATCTTGTTGAGGATTTTTGCATCTGTGTTCATAAAGGATATTGACCTGCAATTCCCTTTTTTTGTTGTATCTTTACCTGGTTTGAGTATCATTGTGATGCTAGCTTCATAAAATGATTTGGGGAGAATTCCTTCTTTCTCAATTGCCTGGAATACTTTCAATAGGATTGTTATCAGCTCCTCCTTGTACGTTTTGTAGAATTCTGTTGGAAAGCCATCTGGTCCAGGGCTTTTTTTTCGGTAGGTAGCTTTCATATGACAGAGTCAATTTCCTGGGTTGTTATTGGTCTATTTAGTGTCTCAGTGTCTTCTTGTTTTAACCTGGGGAGGTTGTGTGTCAGAAAGTTCTCCATTTCATTTAGGTTATCGAGTTTGTTTTCATATAGTTGTATACAGTAATCTCTGATAATTTTTTGTATTTCTTTGGGGTCAGCTGTGATTTAATCTTTTGTATTTCTGATTGTGTTTATTTGGGCTTTTTCTCTTTTTTTCTTGGTCATTCTGGCTAGGTAGGGGTCCATTGATCTTGTTAATTCTTTCAAAGAACCAGCTTTTTGCTTTGTTGATGCTTTCTATGATATTTTTGTTTTCTATGTTCCATATTTGGGTTCATATTTTGGTGATTTGAATTTTTTTGGCTAAAGTTGGGGTTTTGGTGGTCTTCTCTTTCCAGCTCCCTTAGGTGATTTGTTAGGCTCTCAACTTCTGATCATTCCGTTTTCTTGATGTGTGCTTGTGGAGATATAAATTCCCGTCTTAAAACTGCTGTCATGGCATCCCAGAAGTTTGGTTACATGTTTCTTTATTTCATTTGTTTCCAGGAATCTTTTAATTTCTGCTTTGATTTCAGTGTTGACCCAGTAGTTGTTCAGCATCATGTTGTTTAGTGTCCATATCTTTGTGGTCTTTGGGAAAATTTTGTTGGAGTTTTTATTTATATTTATTCCACTGTGGTCTGAGAATGTGCATAGCAAGATTTCAACCTTATGGAATTTGTTTATACTTGATTTATGGCCAAGGATGTGATTGATCTTGGAGTACATTCCATGTGGTGATGAGTAGAATGTATATTCTTGGTTGTTGGATGGAATAATCTGTAGGTATCTATTATGTCCATTTGGTTGAGTGTCAAGTTTAGGTTTTTGATTTCTTTGTTGATTTTTTGCCTCATTGATCTATCTTGGGTTGTTGGTGGGGTATTCAAATTCCCTGCTATAATAGTGTTAGAGTCAATATCTTTTAAAAATTTACTTAGTAGTTGTTTTATAAATGCTGGTGCTCCTGTGTGGGCGCATATGTGTTTAGGATGGCTATTTCTTATTGATGGATTGAACCTTTTATCATTATGTAGTGCCCTTTTGCATCTTTTTAAATTTTTGTTAGCTTAAAGCAACTCCTGCCTTCTTTTGTGATTCATTTGCCTGGAAACTCATTTTCCATCCTTTAACTTTGAGTCTGCGTGCATCCTTTGTAGTGAAATAAGTCTCCTTGATGCAGCAAATAATTGGGTAATGGTTACTTATCCAGTCTGCCATTCTGTGTCTTTTCTGTGGTGCATTTCATCCATTCACATTCAGGCTGATTATTGAAATGTGATTGTTTCTCCTTGTCATGAGATTCTTATAAATTTTTTCCTTTGTTTGCTTGTTTTCTTTTGCCTTTGGGATTGTTGTATGTATGTGGTTTCAAGTTTCTTGTTGTGCTGTATTCTCTGTTGATTCTGTGCTCTGCTGTTCTTTTGGGAAGTGTGTGGTCATTCTTTTTTTTTCTTTCTTCTGTGCTTAATACCTTTTAAAGTGTCTCCTATAGAGCTGGTCTGGAAGCTGCATAATCTCTTAGGGATTGGATATCTGGGAAGGATTCTAATTCTCCATCACTGGTGAAGCTGAGATAGGCTGGGTAGGAAAATCTTGGTTGATATTGTTTTTCTTTGTGGACTTTGAATATAGGCCTCCAGTCCCTTCTTGCTTGTAGTGTTTCTGCCAATAGGTCTGCTGCTATTCTGATTGGTTTTCTCCAATAGGTAGTCTGACTTTTCTCTCTTGCTGCCTTTAGGATTTTTTCTTTTGTGCCTACTTTGTGTAGGCAAATTACTATGAGTCTAGGAGTTGTTCTACTCCTTTCTCTCTTGCTGTCTTTAGGATTTTCTCTTTTGTGCCTACTTTGTGTAGGCAAATTACTATGTGTCTAGGAGTTGGTCTTCTCATTTGATGTCTTGTGGGGATTCTCTGTATCTCTTGTGCTTGGCTGGTCACCTCTCTGGTGAGATGAGGAAAGTTTTCTTGGATTACCTCCTAAAATACTTGCTCCAAGTTGTTTTCCATTTCTCTTTCTTCTTCTGGGATACAAATCAGGCATAGGTTCAGTGTCTAGATATAATCGCACATCTCTTGGAAACTTTCTTCTTTCTTTCTGAGTCTTCTTTCTATGTTTTTTACAGATTGGGTTAATTCCATGATCTGGTCTTCAAGTTCTGAGATTCTTTCTTCAGTTAGATTAATTCTGCTTTCCATGCTTGTCATCTTGTTATTTATTTTCTGGATGAAATTTTTTTATTGCCAAAATCTATGCTACAAGTTCTTTCAGTGTTGTATTTTGTCTTTCTTGAGTCTTATCCACTCTTTCCATCCATTCCCTAATCCCTGTCATATTCTGAGGCCAGTCATTGGTGACTTCCATCGTTTGGGCACAAAGGTCTGATTTTTCAGGAGTTTTGTCTTTGGTACACTTGAAATTGTCTGTGATCTTCCTTTGGTTTTTCCTCATTTGTGATGTGTCTCTTGTTTTCTCTTTATTTCTGCTATTCAGTGCCAGTAGGAAAGGCTTTCCCTTCTGATGTTTGCTCAGTCCTCTATTCTTCCCTGGTCTGGGTTCTGGATTTGTTTACTGATCTCTTTAGAGTTCTTCCTCATCCTTTTCTGGCCACACCCTTTGTCCCATGGTTGGATAAAGGTAGGGGGTGGGGCACCTGGAACTCAGCACTCATCAAGTCCCTCTGAAGTTTATGCTTTCAGGATATTCCCTCTGGGTCATGATCAATCCCTTAGTAACTGATTCACCCGTCACAGAGATTGGGACTATTGCTCTGTGGTGAACAAGTTGGAGCACTTTCCTGTCCCACCTTCAAGATGGTGGTGGGGTGCCTCTTTTGTCCTTCTAGACTCCCTCCACAACCCCTGCTGCCAGTGCCCTGCCAGACACTGAAGTGGTGAGGTAAAGCCAGGAGCCAGCAGTCTCTCTCCTGCGGCACCAGGGAGGGAGAGCCTGGGGTGATATTTTTCTCTGCAGCTTTCGTCTGTTTAAAAACAAAGTAATGACACTCAGCTTCTGTGACCTGGGAAGAGCCAGGGATGAGGCAGAGAAGCTGCAGCACCAGCTGTGCACCAGGAGCCTGGCCACTTGCTCATAATCTCCCACTTAGACAGTCTTTCCCAGCATTTTCTTCCCAGGGAGGATTTGTTGATTAAAAAAAAAAGAAGAAAAGAAATAGAAGATGGTGCTTAGCTTTTTTGTCCTGGGAATTGCTAGGGTCCAAGTCCAGCAGCTGAGGCACCAGCCACTGCACCAGGAGTGCCCTGACCACCAGCTCCCTAGCTCTCACTCAGTCAGCCACTCATATATCCACTCATTCACCAGTATGTACACAAAATGGTCCATACACTCACTCGCTCACACCGGGACTTGCATGGTCCGACTGGCTCAGCCACCATAAACCCCCTCCAAAAAAAAAAAAAAAAATCTTGAAAGTAATTTTTATTTCTAATCATTAAAAACATTTTAATTTTGAAATATGTAATAATGGAAAGGAAATGCTTGTCAATGTTCTGAGCCACAGTAATTTTTTTTAGATTATTTCAACATATTTGCCCAGTTTATGATGAGTGATTTATTAGTGGCTGGCCCTACTGCACTGAGTGTTCAGCAGTTTTTGACCAAAAATGGCATGACCCCCATGCTTCATCCTCCCTATTTACCTGATCGTGTACGAAAAAAAAATTTTTTTTTTTTTTTGGTTTCTTTGGATGAAAAAAGTCCTCAAAGGAAAAAGTTTTGCCAATGTGGAAGAGGTGAAATAAAAAACAGCAAAAACACTAAAAGATATCAAAATTGATGCATTCAAAAACTGCTTCAAGCATAGTGTCTCAGTAGGTGTATTGCATCAAATGGAGAGTACTTTGAAGGTTCCTGAAGTTTAAGTATGCAAGAATAAAACAATTTCAAATCAATAAGTTCTGTCTATTTGGAATCCCCCCTCATATTCAGGTACAAACCATTATTCTGAAAGTTGTTTAGTCCAATACAGGAACACCACAGCTGAACAGGCAGTTTAACAACATTTTAAATTCTGAAAATTCCATTTTGTGGTAAATATCACAAAATGGTGTTTAATGTGCAGACAGTTGCTGGCAACCTGGTCTCATGCTTTGACTGATAATTGCTGAGTCACCTACTTCCAGAATACAATTATTCTCCAGGTGGCTGTGAACAAGTAGATCTGAACAAAAGAAGTCAGGCATAAATGCCAATTTACTTTGCTACTTTCAGAGAGTGGGTACTTCTACCTAAGCAGGTCTGACTCCCAATTCCCCAATCTAGATTAACCTTTATTTCTGGTTCCTACATTCTTTATTACATGTCCATAATCAGTACAGGTAGAAAGGTAGAGTGCCACTATGTCGTTTAATGCTGCCAAAGTGTTTTATTGTCTAACTGATTTGCTTCTCCAAGTTGTTGAATGTTGAAATTTTAAAGTCAAGTTTGCTTCTATCTTCCTGGGCCCCGACTACAGGGAGACAAGTTGCCTGAGCTGTGCAATAAAAGCTAATTTTTGTGTAGAACTTTGTGAGCTGCAAAGGTTTGTCACATATGTGACCATATTTTGTATCCACCAGAACACTTCAAATTAGTCATAGCTGTCCTCATTTTACATTGGCCCTGCCAGGACTGTACCTATAGTTTTAGTTTCCTATTGTTGCTATAAAAATCACTATAAATTTGGTGGCTTAAAAACAACACAAATGTATTACAATTCTGGAGATTAAAAGTTCTAAAATGAAGGTTTCGGCAGGGCTGAATTTCTTCTGGAGGCTCTAGTAGAGAGTTCATTTCTTTGCCTTGTCCAGCTTCTAGCAGCCCCCTGGATTCCTTGGCTCCTGGTCCCTCCAAGTTCAAAGCCCGCAGTGAAGCATTTTCCAATCTCTCTATCTCTCTTTTGCCTCCATTGTCACATTCCTTCTTTTTCTCATACTCTCTTACTTTCCTCTTATAAGGGTATTCTGAAGTCCTTAATTTAATCACATCTGCAAAGCCCCTTTTTCCAGGTAAGGTAATATATTTCATTTCTGTGGATTAAGATCCTTGGTGGGTGGAGTGGGTGGCATTTTTAAAAACTGCCATACCTACATTAATCTCATTTAATCTCACACCAGTATTGTGGAGTCAATATTATTTTCTTCATTTTATAATATCAAAAAAATAGATTAAAAAAGTTTGAATAACTTGGTCAAGAAAGTGAAATTTTAGTAAGTGGTAGAGTGGCCATTACCCTCAGGTCAGTATACAAAGCCCATGCTTTTCCCCTACACAGTCATTTTTAAAACTGGTGTTTTCAAGGACTCTGTTCTGGATGATAATATCACATGCTTCAGGCAAAAAAATTCTCAGTAAAAAGAGTTGAAGAAAAAGCTTAATTGGGGGCCAGTAATGTACATGATAATTTCATAAGCACTGGATTCCTAAAACAACAGCAACACTTCCCTAATAAATTTTGCTTAACCCAGAATTTCCTAAATCATCTGTGTAGAATAATTTTTATTAATACATTGATTTTGGGAAATGAGGCATGGATCGTAGCTAAAAACTCCTCCAAAAACAAATAGTTTAGTTTTCATAAACATCAGGCAGATTCTATATTCCCTTATATAAAATGTATATAGTTTTAGAAGTAATGATATTTAACTATGCTTACTAAGTTACTAATTGTCAGGTCACAAACTGAAAGCAAGCTCTTCTGACCTTAAATAAAATATTCTTTCCTTTATATTATTTTTGTAGATACCCACACACATTAAAAACAAAAGCAAAAACATACACATTTAAAGGATCTGTCTGGACACGGTGACTTAATGTCTTAAATCTCTGCATTTTGGGAAGCTGAAGTGAGAGAATCGCTTGAGCCCAGGAGTTTGAGACCAGCCTGGGTGACATAGCAAGACCTGTCTATACAAAAAAAAAAGCCGTACTTGGTGTGGGTGCTTGTCATTCCAGCTACTGGGGGACTAAGGTGGGAGGATTGCCTGAGCCCAGAAGGTTGAGGTTGCGGTGAGCTGTGATTGTGTTACTGCACTCTAGCCTGGACGACAGAGTGAGACCCCATCTCAATAAGAAAAGAATAAATCTCTTCTACTAAAATGCATGTAGTACATTTTAAAATTTATTTCTGAAGCAGTGGCATACAACTAGCTGATGAAAGGCATAGAAGAAAATATTAGGCTTAAACACTATTTTAAAAATTATACATATATATATTATGTTTTTTGTATATTATATATTGTGTATACATATATGTGTGTGTGTGTATTTCCCTAAAAATATTATTTTTTCAGAAACTTAGATGGATTGCTTGCCTCTTTGAATCTGCTTTTATCTCTGTAAAAGGGAGGTATTACAAGCCACATAACATTTAGATGCTAACTATATGGTTACTGATATTTATTGAGTACTTATCCTGTGCCAGATGCTCTTGTCTTTGAACTTGGAACTTGGAATTTTAAACTTAGAATATAAAGCCAATTTCTGTACCTTCTTTCTCTGTTTGAAATAATATTGGAGTAAATTACTTTAAAATACTGAATTTTCTTGTGGATTTATCCAATGAAAAAAATAATACATTTGATTTACTAGAGACATTCTTACACTGTCACAAGGACATGGCAGCTTGTTTCTTTGATCATCCTCAAATAAACAGGTAAAACACGAGATAATTTATGTTCCTCTTTCAATTTGCTAATTTTGTGGATGCAATTTTCATTATCTTCTAATGAACAGGACATAGTCGCATTGGTTGGTTCTGAGTTATAAACCTGATATAAATAATTGTCTCTTTTATTCTTATTATTCTGCTCAGCAAAAATTTGACATTGCAGATATTTCATTTGACCTGGTTGAGTTGTGAATTTGATGAGAATAATTTTCTTGTTTATTTTCACTGTTTGACAATAATTAAGTCTTAAATGATTAGTAAAAAAAATATATACTTTTTTTTTTGAAGAGATAATCTCTACAGGCCAAGCCAGGCTGCCTAGGCTGGTCTCAAACTCCTGAAATCAAGCTATCCTCTTTCCTTGGCCTCCCAAAGTTCTGAGATTACAGATGTGAGCCATGCCCCCAGGTCTAGTCCCTTTTTTTCAAATTGCATATTAATCATGTTCATCAGAAGGTTGGTTGCTTTCATTGCTGCCAATTTTTAAAATGTAAGCATGCTGCCTCTTTGAAAAATTTTCTTTTTAATCTCATTTTCCTTAGTTCAATTCTTGTATTTTTTATTCTTCTTAATTTACTGACTTATAATCATTACCAATGTTTTAAAAAAAGGATTGGAAAAAACTAACCAAAAGATACAAAAGTTAAATACATATTTTATGAAGTACGTAAATTAAAATAAGTGTTTGAAATATTCAAATTATTGTCGTTATTTTTCTTCTCAAATATTCAAAATTACCTACTAGAGTTTGTTTATCATTTAATGCTTTTTCTATTTGACTTTTTGAAAATGTAAGTCAGATTAAATATTTCTACAATATAACTTGCAATTCTGATATTCACTGTTCATCTAGTTACCAATGTAAAAAAAAAATCACAACTAGTTTTATTTACCCATATATTCTGTCTGGATCTTCACACACACACACACACACACACACACACACACACATACACACACACACAGTAACATGATTGTTTAATATTGCAATATGTTCTTTAGCTATAATGTTCAAATGTTTCAGTACTGTTCTGATTAGTTAAAATTAGCATAGAAACAGAAAAAAGAAAATAGACGCTTTGTACTAATTGGAAGCAATACTTTGTAATGGAAGAATCTCTTGCAACCACACTACCCAGGAGGAAGAATTTTGTAAGTAATATTCCTCATTCTTACCTAAATGCTTCTCCTACACAAAGTCTCCTTACCCTATAAAGAAGTGTGTGGTGGTAAAGCTGGTTGGAATTAACCTAAAGCCTCCATAATGTTTGAACAGTTGACATTTGTTATGAGGACACATAAATATAGCTGTAGAGAAGCATTTTGGGGGCAGTCTGAATAAGGTATACATTTTTCTTGATGTTTTTCATTGTTGATCACAATGTTGGTTTTTTCCCCTTGAGATTTTAACAAACATTTCTATTTAATCTTGATTATGCATATTTAATAAATATATAATAATTGTCCTATTATATAGAAGAGCTAGGTATAGAAATTTGGGGTTTAAAATGACAGAAACCAGACCCGCCTGGGCAACTTGGCGAGCCCTCATCTCTATAATAAATAAAAAATCAGCCGGGCATGGTAGCGTGCGCCTGTAGTTCCAGCTACTTGGAAGGCTGAGGTGGAAGGATCGCCGGATCCCAGCAGGTCGAGGCTGCAGTAGCTGGGAGCGGCCACTGCACTCCAGTCTGGGCGACAGAGTGAGACTCCAACTCAAAAAAAAAAACAAACAGAAACCTTACCTTTGTAAAGTTCACATTATAATGTGGAATAAACATAAATGTACATAAAATGCTTGGGAAGGTTGAGTGACAAGTTCTATAAAGGTGTTTAGCTCCTATGACAGCAAGTAAATGGAAGGTTTGGGGTTTAATCACAAAGGTAACTGGACTGAAAAATGACTTCAAAGAGGGAATTCTTAAATTGCAACACTAGATCCATTTTCTCATCTCTGTTCTTTATTGTCTTTTTCTTTCAGTTTTCTTGTAGCAATTTTGGTATATTTCCTTGAACAATAAAATGTTTCAGAAAAAAATATCTAGTACATGTTTCATGTTCTTGGTACAGAGATTTTAATTCAGAGAATTAAGTAAAACTCTAAACCTGACAATGTGTTTTTACTAGCCTCATTTTCATTTTTAGATAAGTTGATTAAAACTAAATTCACAAATACAGACTTCTACCTTGCCCAATTCAATCTTGAATGCCCCTCTTTCTAAAACTCAGGATATAAAGCAATAGTCATACATTTTAAGATTTTAGGCAAGTTTTTATTTGTGAAAAGTGTTGCATTATTTAATATTTTACTGCAGTAATAACAACAAATTGTTTATTTATTTTTACCATGTCTCAAAGGAAAATCACTCTGCACAAGTTTAAACAGACAAGGAAGACTGTTTTCAAGACCATTGCAATAGGAGAGAGAGATTAAACTCAACCTTGCTGAAACAAAAGGAGGAAGCTAGTGACAAAGTACTGAAAAAATGTTATGGGAGTAATTGATCAATGTGATTAGATGATTTATGTTGCTTATCAAAGTTGCATATCAAAGTTAGGCTCTTACCCTCCCACAGAGACTGAAAGATAGGAGTGCTCCCTCCTTTAGTGTTTACTTTTAAAAACAATTTATTTTAAAGATGTGGAGTACAGTTCAGCATTAGGTATACAAATGTTCATTATGCAGGTTCCCTTGTTGATGAGGTGTGCCCCTCCCTCCCCTGGCAGTTTCCCTCAACTACCAATCAGTTTCCCACTATTGCCAATCCTTTTCTTACAGTATTGTGATAATTGTTCAAGGTCCACTTATGTGTGAGAATATATGGTACTCTGTTCTTTTTTTCTGTGATAGATCACTAAGTATGATCGACTCTAAATCCATCCAAGTTGCTGTGAAGTCCAAATGGTTGTCCTTCTTTATGGCTGCATAATATTCCATTGTGTATATGTACCACATTTTTTATCCAGTTCAATTTCGATGGGCGGCATGGTTGGTTCCATGTTTTTGCTATTGTGAATAGAGCTGCAACAAAAATGCGTATGCAGGTATCTTTTTCGTAGAGTGATTTGAGTTCCTCTGGGTCTACTGCCAATAGGGGGATTGCTGAGGCATATGGAAGGTCAATTTTTAGTTCTTTCGGAAATTGCCACACTGTCTTCTATAGAGGTTGCACTAGTTTGCATTCCCACCAACAGTGTAAAAGTGTTCTTTTTTCTCCGCATCCTAGCCAGCATCTGTTGTTGCTTACTTTATTAATAATGGCAATAGTGATTATTTTCAAAGGATTGTTCCCAGATCCTTAAGAAGAACATTTCTTGGTTGACAAGAAGCTAGAAAAAATTTACTTCATTTCTAAAGGGTCAGCAAGATAACTTACAAGAGAAAGTTTTTAAAAATAATTGCAATAATAAAAGGAAAGTAAGGACCCTAGCAACAGAAAGAAATCTGTCTAAAGTCTAGTCTAGCTGAGGGAAATATTGTCTTGATCACTAGACATTAAATTCGTTTATAAATACTATTTTTTAAATTTTTGTAAAAATGTATGCCAGGAAAATTTTATGTTAATCTTTGTTTTAAAGTTAAGAAATTGAGTCACCCTGAGATCAAATGAGTTGCCTAAGAGCATACAGCTTTTAAGTGGCGTTAATGACGGTGGAAACTGGCTGTTTGACACAGGGTCTGTGACTTACTATTTGCAAAATTTGACTTTAGAATAGCCCTTTAGAGTTAACAAGTACACTTTTCACATTAACCTTCAAAATGACTCTCTGAGATTGTCACTTTTTTACAAAGGGACTCTCAGACTCACAGAGGGTGGTAAGCAAAATAAAATACAATTGGCAAGTGGTTATTTCATTTTGCTACTATCCCAAAACTGCTTTATTGAAACATTTATTGCAGTAAATACTTTGACATCTCAGTAAGTAAACTCTGCAAACAATTGTTAGAGTTGATGCCTTGGCAAAAGCATCTTATATTTTTGTGTAGTAAGGTCATATTTTTTCTCTTGTCTTTTAAGGAAATATTGCAAACTTACAAAAATGTATAGAAAATAATAAAACTGAATATGTGTGTATTCACCATCTACATTTGTACAATTTTATTTTATTTATTTATTTTAATTTTTTTATTTTAAAGATATGGGGTACAATTCAGATTTAGACATATAAGTGGTCACCATAAAGGTAAAATTTGGGTGGTTATTTTAACATATTTGCTTTAGAACTTTTTTGTTTCTTTTTTATTTTATAAGAAAATAAAATATGAACTTACAATTCCTGAATATGAGGTTGTATGCTTTAATCAGTTCTAGAGAAATGTCAAAATCAATTAACAGTTTGCAAGTTCCAGTTAATTCAGGGAAATTTATAGTTTGTGGAGGTCTCAATCCTTGTTACCCACATCATGTAACAGGCATTTCCTTTTCTCATACATGCATTAAAATCCAATCCTCTCACTTGCTAAGACAAACAACAGCTCTCACTTTGGAACCCACAGCATGAGCTCATTGACTTGCTGTTGAGGACTTCAATTCCTCTATAAATTGTCCCTGGAGCTATTCCTAATTTTCTTGCAATTCAGCTGTAAATTTAAAGTACGTTTTTTATTATATTTTTCCAGAACTTTTAGCTCCCCACCGCCAATAGCAAGGACATTTTCAGATATTTGAGATCTTCATATTCTTGTAGGTGTTTTCAATAACACTCCTACATGTTGATATAGATCCTGTTAGTGACTATGACTTTTGTGGCCACGCATAAATATCATTAAACAAGCATTAATACACTCTGATTACATACAAATATTTGAATCTACTTGAAAGTTTCTGATGAAAAAGTATTAAATGTGGATTTTTACATACTTGCATTTTATCTACAGACTATTTAATGCAGTTGTCATGCTGTAAAAATAAATATATTCTTCGTTTCCCATTTGAAAGTTGTCATAGTATGTGTGCTAGCCTAAACTCTCTCTCAGTACTGACTCCGGCATTTTACAAAGCTGTATGAAAATGTAGAAGCATTGTAGACATGAAGGGCTGATGATATAGAGACAATATAAGTTACATACTAAAGCTGATCCAATGTTCTTAGTTTGACTGTAGAGTGGTTTTGAAGGGATGTGACAGGTATCAGCCTATGTGAAGAAGACTTTGCCAAAGGGCCCTTTTCCACAAGCCATTTTTCCAGAGAAATTTTGCTATATCGCTATTCATCAAATTAAATAAACTTATTTTTACCTCCGAGTCAATTGCTATATGAATTGGATCAATAGCTAATAAAGTCAAGTTTTGTTGAAGGGTAATAAATATTCTTTCTTTTTTTTTTTGAGACTTTTCCTTTAAGTCCAATGTCCTTTCAGCTCTATAAATATTATTTCAACTCAGATTCTTTTCATCTGTCATTTTCTCCTCATTCTTTTTGCTCTAATTTTATTGAATTTGAAGGCTCCCCTGCTACTAAGAAGCACAGAAGAATTATTCACCTATTGTTATTTTGCTTTAATTCAATCAATAAATCTCACATATATTTGAATATTTGAAAAGTGTGTTTTTTAAAAATTAAAATGTTTTCAAAACACAAGAATTATTAAAATGTATTTTAAAGAACTTGAGACAAATTAAATTTAACAAAATTTAATTGAGCAAAGAATGAGAATATTTGCCCTATTTATGCATGATTTGACAGTTGGTTACCTACCTGTGATTGGCCAAAACACTGTGACTGGTACAAGAGTAAGTCACTGTCTGTTTATACCTTCAGCTAGGTTACAGTTCACTATGTATGGAAAGGCCTTTAGGTCAAACTTAAAATATGCAAGGAGGAAGCCTTAGGTTAAGCTTAATTTAACAACTCCCCTCTTTTTGTCAATCTCTCAGTTTTGAAATGTTGACTAAAACTTTAGGCATTGACACCACTCTGTCACAATTATGAATGAGCTTATTTTATCTCAAATCCCACCAGGAAATTGCAGAACTGTGGAATTTGTAATTTGGGAGTAAGGAAACAGAATCATTTTTGAAAATAATCAGTTAATTTGTGTTACTTTTTGGTAAGGGTTAGAGCAAAGGGGACTTCCTTACTGTGCTGAAATCTCCTGTTTTTAGGAGAAAAAAAAACTGGTCTGTTTTGGGATCTACTGCTTTACTAAAGTTTTAGTTTGCTTAAATCACATTTAGCCTGAATGACTCCATTTTGGTTTGGTCTGGAACCTAGTGCAGAAGCTCATTCCAGAACAACAACCCCTCATAATTTTGTTTTAACATCTTCCTTCTTTTGGTCAGGTTCTCACCTAGGTACGAGTGTGTCCAAATTTTAGTAGCTTTAGCATTACTCCCAGTTACTTGAGTTTCTAGTTTTAGCATGCCCTTCATAGATTAATTACAGTGTCCACATGATCATGCATTTCTTTGCCATCCATAGTGTGAATTCTATTTCTGTCATCAGGGACAGGTCATTCTGTATGGTTGCCATTGCTTGGTATCTGGGAATTCCATTTGTTTGTGTCACTTTGTTAAGACTTTGGGGATTGCTGGTGTTTTTTGCTGATTCTTCCTCATCTGTGAGGGCAGACTCTTCTATTTTCATTTCTTGTTTTGTTGTTTTTTAGTTAGATAAGATTGCTACTGTTGGGGTGGGGTCTTTTGTCCCTCAGGGTGCTCCCGTGTTGTGGTACACTCTCCCTTTTCCTGGGGGTGTTAGTCCATGAGGACTCACTACTGTGAGTTCTGCTGCTCTTCTGGGTCTAGCTGCCCTATAAGGCTTCTATCATTTGTCTGTTGTTAGAGAGTGCCTGCAAGTTATCCAGTGATGTGAAGGATTGAGTTCTGAGGAAAGTTGATCACTGATGTCTCTTAAAGACTCTCTGGAGAAGTTCTCTGATACCTTGGTCTACAAACCAGTATGTGAGATGTACAGTGACATGGGCTATGTTTTAATCTCCTTCTTAAGGGCTGTGTTATGTTCTCAGATGTCCTAGATGAATTGTTCCAGTTGACTTCCAACCAGGAGGTGACACTTATAGGAGATAGCCAGCTGTGGTTCTGGCTGTGGACATTTTTTTGCTTGGCCTTTGTTTCCCAGGGAGGTAAGCAGATGGCCTAGGTGATGAGCAAGGCTATGGGAGTTCCCAAAGTTCCTCAGACCCTGGGGTTTCTTTGGGGTGGGGGAAAAAGCTGGTTGAGAAGGGCTGGGTCTGACTGGACCACCTTCTAACTCTCCATTTCTTTGTGTGAATAGCTACCCCAGTGGGAAACTGGTCCTCTGACCACTGTGACTACTTTGTGGAGATGCCAAACCGTTGTACAAAAGAGCTCACAAGGGGAAAGAAGGTTTCCAAGATGACAAGCTCCTTCTGTCTGCCACTCCAGCTCTCTTTCCCTGTTCTGAGGTTGTCCGGGCTCAGAACTCAAAGTTTCTTTCAGCAGCAAGGTTTTCCCCATGGACCAGGTAAACTGGTCCTCATTCTTGCTCCTCACCTGTATGCACTCAGTGGGAATTGGGAGGGGGGATGGATCCCCTACCCACTGTGGCAGTGCTATAAGAATGGCAGAGCCATCTTTTTCACAGGAGAGTTCATGCAGGGAGAGAGAAATTGCCAGAAAAACAGGGTTCCTCCTTGTTGTTCTTCCAACGCTAGTGATTGTCCATGTTCAGAATTCAAAAGTTTGTTCAGCAACAGGGTCTCTTGCTGCAACTTGCCCCAAACAGGAGCTTCTGACATGGGCAGAATTTATCCCATGGGTCAAATAAAGACAACTGAGGTTCTCATCTCCATGTGGGCTCTGGTAGCGTGCAGCTGTGCCATATCCTGGGTGTCTTCCATGTGAGACTAGAGTCCAGTGAGGCTCAGGCGAAACTTCCCAGTCTGTGGCAGGGGTGCTGTGTTCCTAATTTCTGGCAGTCACCATTTCCTCACATCCAGCGACTATCTCTATTACCAACATGACCCAGGTGGGAAGGAGGCTTCTTGGCTCCAAAACAGGCTGCTTGTTCTCTCTACTCCCTGCTTTCTTTGGTACCCATTTTTCCTCTGTGGGTTGTGGGGTGTGTCCTCTGCCTCAACCTTCTCTGATTGCTGGGTGTCTCCAACTGCTCAAGTTCTTTTCCTTGGTTTGCTCTGATAGGCACCAGTCAGCTGCTTCTAGGTGGGTACCTTGCCCCTCCCACCTTTAATTTGTATTATAAAGTTTCTGCATACACTTTGTGAAGTTTATTTTTAAATTTTTTTCAAATTGGAGTTTGCCTTATTCTGTCTTGTGTTGCTATAACAGCATATCTGAGACTAGATAATTAAAAAAAAAAAAGATTTATTTAGCTCACAATTCTGGTGGCTGGAAATTTCAAGATTGGTCATCTGTAAGTGGTAAGGACCTCAGGCTGCTTCCTCTTACGGTGGACACAGAGATCACATGGAGAGAGAGGAAACATGAGTAAAACCTAGGAAGTCAGATTCTTTTTAACATCAATGAATTTGTTCCCATGAAAACTCATCCCAGCAGAAAGGTATTGGAAAACCTTGATGTATTTATTAGGGATCCTTCTCCTGGATCCCAGCACCTCCTACTAAGCCATACTTCCCAACATGGCTACACTGAGGATCAAATTTCAACTTGAGTTTTGATGATGACAAATTCAAACAATATTCAGATCATGAATGAATGCTTTAGGACCTTTCAACTTTACTTCCCATTGTGAAGGGTTTACAGCTACATATTCATGAATATTAATAGGCTAGTTTCAAAACTATGACACTATGGAGCATATGTACATAGTAGACAGAGACACAGAGAAAAAGAATAGATATTCTAATAATATTGAAAAGAAGACAAAGCTAACATTTTTGTTTGCCCTAGGTATCGTGTTTTGCATTACTTCACTTAAGCAAATGACTTACTGAATACTCTTTTTCCGAATTCTAGAGATAATCAAATGAAAAAAATTCACAATAAAAAATTAGCACAAAGTTATGAAGTTAGTAAAGCAGAAAATACAGACCCATGTTCACCTTTGTGAGCATCAATTTAGTTTTGAATTGATAATAAGGCATCTATTAAAGCACTCCAAATTCAATCAGAAATGCTCTCTGGTACAACATTTATCTCCTCCAATAGACAATGGTTCCATTTTTATACACAAGAGTTCTTTTGCCCATCTTCAAAGGCCTTCATAACCTGGCCTGAAAAGCAATGGAAAACAATCGTTCTTCTACAACTCTGAATACTCCTTTGTCTCCTTTGCTGGGTGTTCATTATCTCCTTGACATCTAAACACTGGAACACTTCAAGATCAGTCCTCAAACCCCTAATTTCTTAGAGGCTTTGTGTGATCAGCCTCACTTCCTCTCAGCCTCACTTGTGATTCTAGGCAGGACTATGGCAGAGCCTCACAAATGAGTTTATACTCACTCCAAGCAGCTTTCACCTCTTTAATCTCTGCCCTGAGGCTTCTCCTAATCTGGGCGTGGGCACCTATTGGGCTCAGAAGCTCAGCCTGGAAGTTCTGATGAATTAAGACCCCTGGATGAACTTTCAACCATTGAGGGACAGGAGCTGATGGATAAATATTTATCTTAGTCAAACTTCAAGTAGGACAATATTGTGAAGCATTTAAAATGATGTTCAGAAAGTTCTAGTGGAATCAAGGTCCGATTGTCTAAGTCAGTGACCAACCTGATAATGTATGATTATATTGGTTTTTCTTTCTTCCCTTATTTATTCTCCATGGTTCTTCATCCTCTTCCCCAAAACTGCCTCCTGGAGAAACTACTTTTCCATGAATCCTAATTTCAGGTTATTTTCAGGGAAAACTCAATGTCAGACAGTTCAGAGATGTCATCCAGTTGCATGAATTAAGTACCATTTAAATAATGATCAATTTCAAATATATATTTCTACTCAAAACTTCCTCCATAAATCCACATTTGCATATCCATCTTATCAGACATTTCCACTTGTATGTTTAATTATTTTGCTAAAGTTCATGACTAAGTGACAGAATACTTTTGCACATACTGTACACACCAGTGCAAATAATAAAATATTATTGAAATCACTATGTAAAAAGAAGGCTGATAACATTATTCAAACCTTTATAGCATCATGAGAAGACTTCTAGCTCTGACAGACTTGAACAAAAAGTTTATCTTTTATGAATTCGTCAATAGAGAATTGGGGAACACAGATGCCTTCTAAATAGTTGGTCCAGACTTGACAAATGTCAGAAGGAACCATACGACATCAAGTTTCAATTCTGCTCTGGTTAACTGCATGGCCACAGATACTTATCAAACAATCCATTCCCTTAATTCTTTATGGAAGTACTGTATTCATATGTTCAAATATAAAGTGTAATGTGATAGTCCCTCTCTCCAATCACTCCTTCAAAAATAAAAGCAAACAAAACACCCCCTAATGCCCTCCCACCAAAATGGCTCCTCATCTAATATAACCATTTATTAATTTGATGTGTATTCTTTTAGGATTTATTTATGCATATACATTTAAATATGAATATGTTTTTATTTTCTTATTTACAGAAAAGATAACATATACACTGTTCTACTCAGTGTGTATAGTAGAATTTTCCATATCAGTACATAAAGAGCCTTTTCTTCTTTGAAAGAACTGTATGGTATCTCAATGTATAGCATGGCATACTTTTTAAAAAAATCAATCTTGTCAAGGTGGCTGTTAGGGTGCTTATGTTGTTAAAGTATGATAGTGAAGGACAACTTCCTAGCATTGGTAAACAGATTGATTGGCTACAAATCCTAGAAGTGCTGAGCACAGGAATGTTCTTTTGTCATTTTGATAGATATCATCAAATTGTGCTCCACAAAAAATTATATCAATTTATTTTTCCACAAGCAGGGTCTGAGCATGCCTGATTCATCACACTATTACTGTGTTTCCTGAAACTTTATTTGGCCAGTTCCACAGGTGCAAAATAGTGCCTGTTTATAGTTTTAGTTTCCCTTTATCTTTTTTTTATTTTTTTATTTATTTTTATTTTTTATTTTTTATTTTTTGAGTTGGAGTCTCACTCTGTTGCCCAGACTGGAGTGCAGTGGCCGCTCCCGGCCACCGCAGCCTCGACCTGCTGGGCTCCGGCGATCCTTTCGCCTCAGCCTTCCAAGTAGCTGGAACTACAGGCGCGCGCTACCACACCCGGCTAATTTTTTGATTTATTGTAGAGATGAGGTCTTGCTTGCCCAGGCGGGTCTCAAACCCGTGGGCTCAGGCAATCCACTCACCTCAGCCTCCCAAAGGCGTGGGATTACAGGCTGAGCCACCGAGCCCGGCTTCCCTTTGTCTTTTTAGGAATGAAAATAGACTCTTTTTATGTTTAATAAGTCATCTGTATATTCTTTTACTGAACATATTTTAACAATATGTTCATTATGAGGTAAGAAACTTCATAAAGTATAGGATAGCATGTCAGGCACGTACTTCTGTGTTTCATTATTTATTACAGCTTCAGTGTTTTTTTGTGAATCTCACTTCCTATAGTACCTAGATTCCAACCCGACCTTTTAAGGTGCCCAGATAAATGTCCATATCTGGATAAACAAGAGAGGACAAGCTCTGTAGTGCTTTCCACAGCTGTACCCAGTATAGCATATCTACAGTTGTCATTCATGGTACTCTCTTCAATTTTTCTAAGGCAAGGCAGTTGTTGGCAAGCATTATTCATTTAGCTTTGCCTTGCTTAATGATTTTCAGTGTCGGCCTGTGCCAGCACATCTTTTCCATTTTGCATTTGTTGCTACAGTCCAGAGTAAAGATCCCAGGCTTTTTTCGCTACAGAACACATATGCAGTCTCCACTTGGGGTTCTGTTGGCCTTGTTGATGTTGCTGCATGATAATCACTTCTTGTCTGCCACACGGACATGGTTCCATCACCAAATCCTGAGTCCGTTCCCGCAAACTGCAGCAGGCACACAGTAAACGCTGATGTCTGTTTCTCTGCCACCATTTCCTTCCCAGTTATTTGGAAAGACAACCCACTCATAAATATATGGGGAAAGAAAGAGTGCCAGGTTGGGGTGAGGGACAACGATTTACGAAGAAGCTGAGAAGAGTATCGATGTCTCCCTGCCACTTGAGGGATAAGGGTATAAGGCCACTTGTACAAGGGGGTCATGGAGGGTTTCTTGAGGCTTCTTTTTTAGGTGTGACCAGTTTTTTATTTTTTAAAAGATATTAACCTGTAACTTGACCTTGAGTAAATATGAATGTGCAATGTTTCCATTTGTGCACCACTATGATACTTTATATCTTTAATATTTTATCAATACCTGCTAGTTATTTGAGCCCATGCTCAACTATGCATATGGAATTCATGAGTAAATCATATTTCACTCCTGCTTGATCTCAGCTGCTCAAGAGAAGTGACTTTGCCTTAAACACCTACATAACTACCATCACTATGACTCCATGCCTTGATGCAGACTTAGTACATGTCATATCCCTAATGAATGTTTTCTCAAGTCATCAACATCCTCAAGAGGTGACCTTGATTTTTTAAGCTTACTCGCTTATCAATATCAAATAAGGAATTTATAATGGTGGCTATTACAGTATAAATAACATATGTTGTTTTCAATCTCAGTCATTAAGGAATGTGACAAGGAAGTGTTGCATTACTCAAAAACGAAATGTGACTAATAAACAACAGATGTTCTTGGACTTTGGAGAGTGTACTAAAGATCTAATAAAGCTTAGGTAATAAAATAACTGGCGTCTTTATCTCTATAAAAATATTGCACAGTATGTCAAAAATTTTAAGAAAACAGTTAACTTGAATGGAGACTATCAATATATCTATAATAGCACAGAACAAAGATTGAGTCTCCACCTTTCTATAAGTATGCAAATGAATGCAACATAGTTTGCATCATGAAGTTAATTTACCCATTGTACAAGAATATCTAAAACTGAATAGTATTGAAATTCCAGTGCTGAGTTTTTCTGCTTAATTTAGATATTCAGATACCTCTACAAGAAACAATAATAATAATTTAAAAGGAAGGCTATTTTAAATTTTATGCCAGAAATCTATTGATTCTGATGTTCTGAATATAAGCTGTATATATTTTCACACACACACACACAAACTCTCAAATATAATTTTATCCTTCCTGTGAAAGAAGAAATAATAAGGGACTGCTACTTTGAACCTAATTTTCACAAGTAATGATGAGCTAGTTAGTGAAATGAAAGCACTGACAAAAGTAGGAAAAAGTTATCTTGCCATCAAAGAGTTTGTGAAATAAAAAATAAGATTTAACAAAATTTGGTGGCACCCTTAGTTTCACATAATAATTTTTCAAAAAACTCAGAGAAAAAGAGATTGGTTAGACTTTTAAAAGAAAATATGGCTCAAGAAATAAGGGATGTTTAAGACTTTTAAAATTTATTTTATTTATTATTATTATTTTCTTTAGATATAGCTTTGTAGGGTACAAATAGTTTTGATCTGGGCTTAATGTATACCCACCACCTGTGCACATTGTAACTGATGGCTACAGTCCAGAGTAAAGGTCCCAGGCTTTTTTTGATAGGTGACTTTTTTTGACCCTCTACCCCATCCTCTCTCCCTCTTCTGAGTCTTCAGTGTTCATTATACCATTCTCTATGTCTTTGCATTCTTTAGTTTAATTCCCACTTGTAAGTGAGAGCACACAGTGTTTGATTTTCTGTTCCTGAGTTAGTTCACTTAGGATGATGTTCACTTAGTTCACTTAGGATGATGTTCTCCAATTCCATCCAAGTTGCTGCATGATTTTATTCTTTTTGATAGTTGAATAGTATTTCATGGTGTATATGAGAGAGAGTCCCCCTAAATTGACTTTATGGAAAATTGTTTATTTATTCTTACATGTTTAAACGTCAGTCACCTTCAAAGTACTCTTTGTTTGATACAATACACCAATCGAGATGCTTTTACCACTGCTCAAAACAGTTGTTGAACTTATCAATTTTGAAGCCTTTTAGTGCTTCTGCTGTTTTTTTTTATCACCTCTTCCACATTTGCAAAACATTTCCCTTTGAGGACTTTTTTCATATGGGGAGACAAACAAAAAGTTGTTTGGTGAATAGGGAGGGTGGGTCATGCCAGTGTTGGTCAAAAACTACTGTAAACTCAGTGCGATGTGGGCAAGTTGTTTGTGTAAATTGTCCATCCCTAATGGGCAAATGTTTTGAAAACTTCTCCCCCTCCCCCCAAATAAATGCACTGAAGACAAATTCTGACAATGACACAAGCCAGTGTACTGCTGTTGATGGGTTCCTAGAATGCGTACCTAGCAGGGGAAGCCTGTACTACAAGTGACTCACCCTTCAAAAAATAATTCCGTTTTTTTGGGGGGTTCCACCTTATTTTTACCACAATTTCATTATCGATCAATCAGTTGATAGACACTTAAGTCACTGATGTCTTTTTTGTATAGTGTCATCTATTCCTTTGGGCAGATACCTAGTAGTGGGATTGCTGGATCAAATGGTAGATCTGCTTTTCATTGTTCGAGAAATTTCCATACCACTTTCCATAGAGGTTGTACTACTTTACACTTCCACCAACAGTGGATAAGCATTCCCTTTTCTCTGAATCTGCATCAGCATCTGTTGTTTTTTGTTTTTTTTAATAATTGCCATCCCGACTGGTGTAAGGTGATATCTTGTGGTTTTAATTTGCATTTCCTTGATGAAGAGTGATGTTGAGCATTTTTTTCCATATGTTTGTGGGCCACTTGTATATCTTCTTTTGAGAGATATCTGTTCATGTCATTTGCTCACTTTTTTTTTGTTTGAGTCTCACTCCATCACCCAGGCTGGAGTGCAGTGGCACATTCACGGCCACCGCAGTGTCAACTTGCTAGGCTCCAATGATCCTTTCGCCTCAGTCTTCCAAGTAGCTAGAACTTCAGGCACATGCTACCACGCACAGCTAACTTTTTATTTATTGTAGAGACGAGGTCTCGCCAAGTTGCCCAGGCTGGTCTCAACCGCAGGCTCAGGCATGCTCACTTTTTAATAAAGTTATTTTTTTCTTGCTGTTTTGTTTGAGTTCTTTGTAGATTCTGGATATTAGTCTTTTGTCAAATGTATAGCTTGTGAATATTTTCTCCCATTCTGTAGGTTGCCTATTTGCTCTGTTGATTATTTCATTTGCTGTGTAGAAGCTTTTAGTTCAATGAAGTCCTGCTTGTTTTTGTTGTTGCATTTGCTTTTGGGGGTTTAGCCATTTTTTTTTTTTTTTTTTTTTGCCTAGGCTGATATCCATAAGAGTTTTTCCTAGGTTTTCTTCTAGGATTTGTATGGTTTCAGGTCTGACATTTAAGTCTTTAATCCATCTTGAGTTAATTTTTATATATGGGTAGAAATAAGGATCAAGCTTCGTTTTTTATCATTTGGCTCTCCAATGTTCACAGCACTATTTGTTGAATAGAGTGTCCTTTCCCCTGTGTATGGCTTTGTCTGCTTTCTCACAGATCAGTTAATTGTAGGTATTTGGGTTTATTTTTGGATTCTCTATTCTGTTCCATTGGTCCATGTGTCTGCTCTTGTACCAGTGCCATATTGTTCTGATTGCTACAGCCTTGTAGTAGTATAATTTGAAGTCAGGTAATGTGATGCCTCCAGATTTGTTCTTTTTGCTTAAGATTGCTTTGGTTATTCTTGATCTTTTTTGATTCAATATGAATTTGAGGATTGTTTTTCTAATTCTATGAAAAAGATGATGTTGGTAGTTCCATAGGGGTTGCATTGAATCTGTAGATTACTTTGGGTAATATGATCATTTTAACAATATTGATTCTTCCGATCCATGGGCATAGGATATTTCTTCATTTGTTTGTGTCCTCTACAGTTTCTTTCATTGAGATTTTATAGCTCTTCCTGAAGAGCTCTTTCACCCCCCTGGTTAAATATACTCCTCCGTATTTTAGCTTTTTGGCTGCTATAGTAAATGGAATTGAGTTCTTGATCTGATTCTCAGCTTGGTCACGTTTGGTGTATAGCAGTGCTACTGCTTTATTTGTATTGATTTTGTATCCTGAAACTTTACAGAATTTTAATAAACTCCAGATGTCTTTTAGAGGAGTCTTTAGGATTCCAGGTATATGAAAGAGTGAAAATGGGATCATCTTGGCCATTGTGGGCAGGCAGCTGGGCATAGGCTTATATTTTTATTTTATTATAACTACCAATTAGTGGCATACTTTAGTCAATAATATTTCATCGTGTGATTGGCTCTGTTAACTCTCTTGCTCTAAAGTAAGTTTAATTAACTCCACGGTTTAAAGTTACCGATGAGTAAAACTTGTAAAACTGTAACCTCCCCCAGTAATAGGCATTAGGATTTCATAATTAACATCTTGCTCCAAGGATGAGTTTCTAGCTATCTTGCATGACAAACCATTTGAAAACCGAGATAAAAGAAACAAATCATTATGATGACTCCAGCCCTACTACAATCTTCCCATGAAGAACACACTCCCAGCTCAATGCCTTTTTGTTCTCTAAATCCAAGGACATTCAAAGCTTAACATTTGTGTCTTGAAACTTTGTTTTTCAGACCTTGGGCTACTCTCCCTGCCTAGGCAATCAAGTAAGTATCGGGCTTCTGCCATCCTAAACAGGGAATCACCATGACAACCTCCCCCCAACCCCGTTACATTTCTTTTTTTTCTTTTTTTTTTTTTGAGTTGGAGTCTCACTGTTGCCCAGACTGGAGTGCAGTGGCCGCTCCTGGCCACCGCAGCCTCGACCTGCTGGGCTCCGGCGATCCTTCCACCTCAGCCTTCCAAGTAGCTGGAACTACAGGTGCACGCTACCACGACCAGCTAATTTTTGATTTATTGTAGAGATGAGGTCTTGCCAAGTTGCCCAGGTGGGTCTCGAACCTGCGGGCTCAGGCAATCCACTCACCTCGGCCTCCCAAAGCGCGGGATTATAGGCTGAGCCACCGAGCCCGGCTAACTGCTACATTTCACAGAAATGTTCCTGTTCCCAGCCTCTTCAAGGAAGCCTTATAAGCACCCAGCTTCAAACATTCAGTGCCCAACACTTCTTTAGTGCGAAGCCCTCTCTTCAGTCTTGAGGAGGTGGATCCACCCTTTTCCTCTAATTTACTTTCTAAACAAACTTTTTCTAACCTACTTCTTGTGCAATTCTTTGCATCTTTTACACAGCACTGGATTACATAGCCCCACCCTAGCCAGTCTAACCTAACATTTGGAGTCACTGCTGGGATATATCTGCATATGTATCTTAACCTGACAGTAATAAGACCATATTGTCAGCATCCAGAGATAGCTTGATTCATTTTCTTCCAACTTGGATATCCTTTATTTCTTCTTGCCTGATTGCTCTGGGTAGGACTTCCAGTACCATGTCAAATAGGAGTGGCAAAATTGGGCATCTTTACCTTATTCCAGTTCTGAGAGGGAATGCGTTCAACTTTTCTCTGTTCAGGATGCCATTGGTCATGAGTTTGGCTTTTATGGCCTTTATTATTTTGAGGAATGTTCCCTCTATGCCTATTTTGATGAGGGTTTTTATCATGAAGGGATGTTGGATATTATCAAATGCTTTTTCTGTGTCTATTTAAATGATCATATAATTTTTGTTTTTAATTCTGTTTATGTTGTGGATCACGTTTATTGCCTAGTGAATGATGAACCACCCTTACATCCCTTGGATAAAGTCCTCTTGGTCATGGTATATTTTTTTAAGTGCTGTTGAATTCAGTTTGCTAATATTTTGTTGCAGATTTTCACATCTATGTTCATAAGGGTTATTGGTCTATAGTTTTCCTTTTGTTGATGTGTCTTTTCCTGGCTTTAGTGTCAGAGTGATACTGGCTTTGTAGAATGAGTTAGGGAGGAGTCCCTCCTTTTTAATCTTGGTGAATAGCTTTAGTACAATTGCTACAAGTTCCTCTTTGAAAGTCTCATAGAACTCAGCTGTAAGTCCATCAGGTCCTGATTTTTTTTTGGGGGGGGGGTAATAGGATACTTCTAATTACTGTTTCAATCTCACTACTAATAGTTTGTTAAGGGTTTCTATTTATTCCTATTTCAAGGTTAGGGGGTTGCATGTTTCCAATAATTTATCCATTTCCTGTAGATTATCTAGTTTGTTTGCATAGAGGTATTCATAATAGTCTTGGATGATCTTTTGAATTTCCATCATATCAGTTGTAATGTCTCCCTTTTCATTTCTGATTGAGCTAATTTAAATCTTCTCTCTTCTTTTCTTAATTAATCTAGCTAGCAGTCTATCAATTTTGTTTCAAAGAACTAACTTTTTGTTTTATTGATCCTATTTATTTTTTAAATTTCAATTTCATTTAGTTCTGCTCTGATCTTCATTTTCTTTTCTTTTTCTTCTAGTTTTGGCTTTGGAGTATTTATATTTTTCTGGTTCCTTGAGGTGTGATGTTAGGTTGTTAATATGCAGTCTCTCAGTCTTATTAATGTAGGTCTTAAGTGCTATAAATTTTCCTCTGAGAACAGCTCTGGCTGTGTCCCAGAGGTTTTAGTCACTTGTTTCATTGTTGTCATTCATTTTGAGAAATTTTAAAAGTAACATCTTTATTTAATTTTTGATCCAAGTGTGATTCAGGAGAGGTTAGTTAACTTCCATATTTTTGTTTGTTTATTTTTTGAGTTCTTCATTGAATTAGTTTCTAGTTTTATTCCATTGTGGTCTGAGAAGATACTTGATATAATTTTAATATTTTTAAATTTTGTTGAGACTTGATTTGTGGCCTATCATATTGTCCATCTTGGAGAATGTTCCATATGCTGATGAGAAAAGTATGTATTTCATAGTTTTGGATGGAATGTTCTGTAGATGTCTTTTAGTTCCATTTGCTCTAAGGTCTGGTTTAACACCAATGTTTCTTTATTGACTTTCTGCCTTGATGATGTGTCTATTACTATCAGTGGAGTGTTGAAGTATTCCACTATTATTGTATTGTTGTGTATCTTTTTTTCAGTCTAGTAGAATTTGTTTTACAAAGTTGGGGGCTCTAGTGCTAGGTTCATATATATTTAGAAGTG
Organism: Tarsius wallacei; assembly: GCA_963574415.1. Classification (NCBI taxonomy): domain Eukaryota; kingdom Metazoa; phylum Chordata; class Mammalia; order Primates; family Tarsiidae; genus Tarsius; species Tarsius wallacei. The sequence goes on from CAUYQG010164772.1 coordinate 28,048, forward strand.
TCTTGTTTCTCATTGAATTGATTCCTTTATCATTATATAATAACTATCTTTGTCTTTTTTATTGTTGTTAAAATCAGTTTAATCTGATATGAGAACGGCTACTTCTGTTCATTTTTGTTTCCATTTGCATGGGATAGTTTTTTCCACCCCTTTACCTTGAGTCTATAGGAGTCTTTGTGAGTTAAGTGGATCTCTTGAAGATAGCAGAAACTTGGGATGTGTTTTTTTTGTCCATTTTGCCAGTCTGTATCTTTTTAGTGTGGCACTGAGACTATTTATGTTTAGTGTTAATAATGATATGTAAAGTATTATTCTATTTATCATACTGATTTTTATCTGGCTACTTCATTTATTTATTTATCTTCTTTATTGTGTTGTTGTTCCATAAGGCCTGTGGGCTTTAGAGTTTTCAGTATTTTTCCACTATTATAATTTGACTCCCCCCCCCCCCCCAGTATTTAGCACTCCTTTGGGTATTTCTTGTATATCTGGTCTAGTGGTGACAAATTCCCATAATTTTTTCTTGTCTGGGGAAAACTTTATTTCTCCTTCTTTTATGAAACTTAGTCTTATGGATATAAAATCCTTGCCTGGCTATTATTCTGTTTGAGGAGACTGAAGATGGGGCTGCAATCCCTTCTGGCTTGTAGAGTTTCTTATGAGAAGTCTGCTGTTAGTCTGATAGGATTATCTTTGTGAATTATTTCATGCTTTTGTCTCACTGCTTCAAAATTCTTTTTTTTCACATTAACTTTACATAATCAGATGATTGTATGCTTTGGGGGTAACCATTTTGCAATGAATCTCCTGAGGGTTCTTTGGGCTTCTTATATCTGGATATTTAGATCTCTGTCAAGACCAGGAAATTTTTCTCTAATATTCCCTTAAATAGATTTTCCAAACCTGTTTCTTCCTCTTCTTCACCAGGAACACCAATGAATCTTAGTTTTGGATGTTTTACATTATCACATATGTCGTGAATACTTTGCTCCATTCTCTTGTTTCTGTTTTCTTTATTGTTGTCTGATTAGGTTAATTCAAAAGTCTTGTCTTCAAGTTCTGAAGTCCTTTTTATTACTTGTTCTGCTTAAACTGCCAACTGCATCTTTGTACTTCCCTTAATGATTCTTTCATATCCAGAATTTCAGTTTCTGTTTTTTTATGTTTTTGTTTTTGTTTTGGTGTCTATCTCTTTGAAGAATTTTCATTCATGCCCTGAATAGGTTTTTAAATTTCTTTATGTTGGTTTTCAATTTTCTCCTGAAGTTTATTGATCAATTTTATAATCAACCTTTTGAATTCTATGCCTGGAATTTCAAAAATTTCATTTTAGTTAGGATTCATTGCTGAAGACTTGGTGTGGTTTTGGGGGGTGCTGGAGAACACTTTTAAAATATTCTTTTCAATTGGGTAGACTATTTCTTCTTATTTGAGTTTGGCAGGGGACTGAAATGAGCACTGCATGATTCCTTTGGTTATACGCAACCTTGGTGTGGTGAATTTCTCAGTTGCTATCTGTGCCAGTCCTCAGCTGGGTACCTGTGCTGGCTCAGTGTCCTGAGAAGCTCGGAGAGTGCTGTTAGCTGAAGTTTGGGATCAGGTCTTTCCAAAGCTGAGGTATTACATCCAATATGGTGGGTTGTAATGTTGACCTCTGGCCAGGAGGGGCACTTGTGGGAAGAAGCCAGTTGTAATGATGGCTGTGGACTTTCTTCTTGGTGGGTGTTGCTCCAAGTAAGTGCCCAGCTGACCTAGGTGGAAGGCAAGGCTCTGGGGATTGCCCAAAGGCTTTGAGCCTTTGAAGTGAGTTTGGGGGTAGAGAACAGGAGTTTGAGCACTCCATAAGAGTACACACCTGGCTACTCCAGTGGAGATTAGGAGGGAGTCCCAGGCCACTGTTGCAAAGCCATTATGCAGGGTGGGCACAGAAGAGCTTACATAATGGGGAGAAGTTGCTATGGCAATGCAGCCCACTGGCTCCCACCTTGGTCTCAGGCAGTTTGCCTTGCGAATGTCAAAGTGCAGCTGGCCTCAGAGCCTCAGGTGTTCTCAGGCAAACTACTTCAGCCAGGAACTGTCTGCAGTTGCAGAATTTGCCCTTGGGATCTGGCCCCTTCTAGGGGTAGAAAGTAGCTACACAGCCTGCAAGGGTTGAATTCCTGGGAAACGGTGGCTGGCACTACTCAAAGCTTTCTTTTTTCCCCCACCACTCCACATGAGCTACAGCAGAGGTCAGCTGTGGGTAAGGCAGTTTCCAGTGAGAGACTACTGTCTCACAAGGCTCAGGAGGCCCTCCAAATCCGTGGCAGGAGCACAGAACTCCTAAATTACCCTCACTTACCTTCTCTACTGTGTCCAAAGGCTGTCAGTGGACAGTGGTGTTGCAGGTGAAAGTCTGGCCAGTTCCAACCCAGGTTGATGTATTTTTCTCTTCTTTGTACTCCATGGTTATTGTTTGAAGAGTCATAGGGCATGCTGCTGGTCTTTCTGGGTGCTGAGGAAACTCTATGTAGGTTTACTCCGTAGGAAAAAATCACTCTAGTTGCCTCACATGGGCCATTTTAATTCTAATCCTCCCAGAAGACATTTTAATAACACAAATTATTTCAATAAGAATGAAAATGGGGAAATTACAAATGTGTATGTTCAAATGGCTGCTCAAAAATAATTTGTATAATCAATAGACATATCTAAAAATGACCAAAAGTGGCATGTACAAGTCAGGAATAATTGAAACTTGTGAAAATTTCTAGAAAAATAAAATAACTTGAATACATATATACGTGTAACAAGAATAAACTAATTTGGGGAAGGTAAAATAATAATAGAATTAGACAATTAACATTTAGATGTTCTTTAATAGGACATTATCCTCAAGCTAAAAGACAAAGATTAAAAGAGAATGTAGGTCCAAGTTGTTTTGAATGACTCCAAATCTGCATTAAATTCATGAGAAGGAGCTAAACAATTTGCTGGCTGAATTCTTTAACAAATGAGAAAACCCGGCCTGTGGACATTGTGACATGGATAGGCAGGTCTCAGCTAATACTTGCCACAGACTGCTTAGCCCTGGGACATTAAAAGAAGAGCCTAACGCTTTCAGAATCTGGACTAATTCCAATCTTTAAATCAGACTGATTTGGTTAAACATGCAACATGTTTCTAGGGTGAGCATTGTCCTCTTTTCTTTCTAGCAGGAAACTCTTCCTGACTTGTTAACCCCCTTCTCAGCTATATTGAAATGTTGCAGGATCGGGATGATCATTCATAAAAACATTTCAGAAACATTTCTATAATTTCAGAGAAATATTTTTATAAAAGTCCATGTTTTAATAAATAGCAAAGCAATAATCTCCCCACCCATCTTCAATATCCTGTAAGACACTTTGACTTGAAAATTAGCTTCATCCTAATGAGCAAGAGACAATATTCTACCTCATTACTTTGTATCTCTCTGGAAAAACTGATGCTTTCTTGCCAAAGAAAGAGGCTAGTTGAACATAAAATGCTAAAATAGAAGAATCAAGGTTTTCTTTCTTTTTTTTTTTTAAGTCAAAGCTATTTAAATGTTTGAAATGATAGGCAGATGGACTGCATTACACTCCGAAACACCAAGACCCCAGTAAAATGACAAATTCATTCTCAGATCATCCTCCCTTAGAAGGACTTTGATATAGTATTTGAAAATTTTCAATTAAATAATTGAACTAACATGAGACGATTAAAAAAAGATTATTAAAAAAAGATGATCATGATCCTCCATAAGACCTTATAACTAAAGTCATGCGAGTGCAATCAGTCACAACATCAAAGATATACAAGCACCACTTAACATCATACTTTGAATAATATGAAAATAGGTTCTAGGAGATGACCTAAGATATGGATGATTATTAAAACTTTGAGAAAAACAACTTAAGAAACTTTGATCTCTAAAATTTAAATTACCTTACTTTTAACAATAAAATATTCCACTCAATCTAAGACAGAATGGCCACAATAACTGTCGAACAAAATATAAAACACCAGAACCAGAACTAGTGCTGCATGAAAAGTAAGCATGCAAAACAATGGAGGCAAATGACACTTTCACATTCAAACATTTTAGCAAAAATAAACAGTACTACTAAAAAGACCGGATCTCAGCCAGTAATCACAGCACTGTGGGAGGCCGAGGCGAGTGGATTGGCTGAGCCCGCGGGTTCGAGACCCGCCCAGGAAACTTGGCGAGACTTCGTCTCTATAATAAATAAAAAATTAGCCGGGTGTGGTAGCGCGCGCCTGTAGTTCCAGCTACTTGGAAGGCTGAGGAGGAAGGATTGCTGGAGCCCAGCAGGTTGAGGCTGCGGTGGCCGGATTGTGCCACTGCACTCCAGTCTGGGTGACAGAATGAGACTCCAACTCTAAAAAAAAATAAAAATAAAAATAATTAGACTGTCATGGTGGTGCTTGCCTGTATTTCTGGCTACTTGGAAGGCTGAGGTGAAAGGGCCTCCGGAAACCAGTAGGTTGACGCTGAGGTGGCCATGAGTGTGCCACTGCAATCCAGCCTGGGAGACGGAGTGAGATTCCAACTTGAAAGAAAAGAAAAGAAAAAAATTTTTCAAAAATAAATAAATAAATAAATAAATAACCGTCTGTTATTATCAGCCACTATCTCAACTGTGACGTGATGCAGACATCTATTCAAACAAACATTCCATCTTCAGGTTAAAACACGGTTTTAGGAAGACAGATCACTGGAAAATAAAATAAATCTCATTTTACCATGAGCTGAAGGTTTTTTCTTCTCATGAAATTTCACTTTTGTGCCACCCCCTCTTTTCTTCAAGGACGATGAATTTGGTTCAGGGCTCTTCATTTCTTCTGCCTTCCTTCCCCTCCCCTCTTCCTTCTTCTTATCCTCCCTTTTCTCCTTCTTCTCCATTTTTGTCTACTCTTCCTTTTTCCTTCTCTTTTATTTATTTTATTTTATTTTTAAATATTTTTTTGAGTTGGAGTCTCACTCAGTCGCCCAGATTGGAGTGCAGTGGCACGCTCCCGGCCACCGCAGCCTCGACCTGCTGAGCTCCTGCCTCAGTCTTCCAAGTAGCCAAAATTACAGGTGTACGCTACCATGCCAGGCTAATTTTTTCTAATTTATTTATTGTAGAGACACGGTCTCTCCAAGTTACCTGGGCGGGTCTCGGACCCGCGGGGTCAGGCAATCCTCTCGCCTCGGCCTCCTAAAGCGCTGGGATTACAGGCTGAGCCACCAAGCCCGGCCTCTTTTCTTCTCTTATCCCTCTTTGTTTTTCTTCCTTTTTATAAAATGTTGAATGACATTATTTTATTAGGATGAAACCTACTTTTGAAATCTTACTGACTCTTCTTCCTCCTCACATACTAGAAATGAAAGTAGTCAAGGTCCATCTCCCATGTTCCCATGTCTGATTTTGAAGTAGCATTTTAGGAATTCCTGACCATGCTTCTCACTGTCACATCTAAAAAGCCTCTAAGAATAACTTGGGATGTTTTCAAATTCTGTTCTTGAGGGCCTCCATACCACATACTCAAATTACATTGTGTTGTTTAGGAAATATTTTTCTACGTTGCGTTTAAATGGTTGTCTCAGTATCATTATTACTGCTGTATATAGTTGAGCTTAAGGAAAAGAGCAACATCTTTGGGAGTAGACACAATAGCCTTTGACTTCACAGTCAATACCTTCGACTCTCTATGACTGGAGATACCCCTGCTCTCTGTGACTGGAGATCTACATTTGAGGGTTATCTCAATTTGTCCAGAGCAGGGTAGCCTTGGTGACCCTCCTGTAATGGAGAATGATACTGACACCCCAACCCTGAGACTCTCACAACTGTCTTTACGTCCTTTTTTAGTCCTCTGAAAAGTTCTATGTGCAGAATTTTTCAATTTTTGTTAGTTTTTTTTTTTTGCCTGTTCCACTCTCACACTTACGCACATTTTAAAAAATTGTTATTCCTTTAGAAATGCTTTCAGTTGCAAAGTAACAGAAAACTGTGTCCCTCTCCCATCTTCACTGAAGGCAGATTCTCTTTTGAGTAAGTGTATCTCAGTGAAGGCTGATTTCATTGTGACCAGGGAATTATAATTGTGCTTTGAAAAAATGGTGAATAAAAATATCTTCCATCTCAGCAGCAGAATCTTTATAGAATATTTGTATTTTCTGATTTGGGACTTATGAAGCTGCCTTGGGTACTGCCCATTCTCTGAGCCTCCTATTGATTTGCTTAGCTGCTCAAATTCTTCCAATAAATTCCCTTTTTCTTAAGCCAGAATCATATTTTGATGCTCAAGTATCTTGTCAGATATGATATTACAATTGGTAGTTGGAATGAATTCTAACAAAATATGAACTGCTTGCCATCTATACCAACATTTAATAAAGTAAATATAAATGATATATTATTAAATTTTTTAGACTATGCTGTGAAAGTTGATCATACAAATTGGGTCATTATTGTCATATCCCATAAAGACAGAGTCGAGAAGCCAGGGAGGTAAAGCACTCCGGACACAAAACATTGCTCCAAAAATATAGTTCTCTGCAAGGCTGGCACTGAAACTGTCTGCCGTAACCTGAAACCAGTTTTGTCTAATAGCTACTGAAACAACCTGCTGCTTAGACTCTAAGAGTAGTTTTATCCACCCCATCGCCCTTACCGGTCAGTGTTTGCCAGCTCTCCGGAAACTTACTAATGCTAAATAACTTTCTTGGAGGGTAACACAACATTTTCTCTGTTTGATAAAACCTTTGACTTTCTCTTTGTTCTCTGAACACACCAAAGACCAGCTGGTCTGCATGTGTGTCCTGAATTGCAATTCTTTCTTTGCTACTAAAACATTTTATTTTCAGAGCTTCATTGCTGTATTTTATTTGACTTTAATAATGCTATCTGTGAATTTACTTCTTTCAAAAATCATTCTTCTAATAGTTTGCTCATCTATTAACAACTTGACTAATATCTTGGATAAAGTTAAGAAGGGAGAAAGTCAAGTCCATTTTTCTAAAGGTTTTATTCACAGAGGAAAGGGAATAGAGAAGAAATATTTTGAATTTAAGTAATTGATCTCTCTGACCATAGATAGTTAAAATCATTTATATTGCCAGGTAATGGAATTTGAGGCAATTAAGTGACACAAAATTACACATTTAAGTTCAGGAAGTGAATCATAATTATCCCCCTGAGGTATTTAGGGTGCGTAACATTTAATTTCCTTACTAAATAACTGAGTATTCTTTGATTAATAATAACATTTGGATATTCTATACAAATATCCTGAGGATACTACTGCATGAAATAAAATTAAAATAGAAATTCAACACTTGCTCAGTGTGGCAACGGCTTTTCAGTCCTGCTGCATCGTGGGTTTCAATGTGATATAGTCATTGGTCAATATGTTTCAATTAATAGTAATTTTGTGCACAAATAGAAACTGAGATGGGATCAAAAGCTTGTAGAAGTAGAAAGGATTTCTTGTGGGCACAGACATAGAATGTATTGTTCTTTTCTATTGTTCTTTACGTAAATAATTGGTATTGCTAGGCAGTTATTTTTGGTTGGGAAAGTGCTCTAATAATTGGTTTTAAATCTTGAATTGTATATATTTATTCTTAATGATTTCCTTGGCTCAGTTCAATTCAAATTATACTACTGAGTAAAAAATATTTTTCTGATAATATTCTAGTCACTCTAAATGAATGTTATTGTGTGTATGTGTTGAAGGAAGGAGGGTTTAAGGAAAACTATTATTTGTAGCTTCTGACATTTGTCTGAAGGCTGTTTTGAATCTATTTCTTCTACCTCGATTCTATAAAGTTTTATTGAAAATTCTCAAACGTAAATGATAATAAAATTAATCTTATGCAAAAGCAATGTTTATAAATACTATAGTTTAACCAGGGCATACTGTACTACTATGAAATTGGATAGCCACAACATTTTCTGTTTGCCTCTAGTGTTAATTAGCATTTGGGCTCCTCTTCTGTCTGTGTACACATATATGTTTTTATAAATTTTTTTTTTTTTTTTTGAGTTGGAGTCTCACTCTGTCGCCCAGACTGGAGTGCAGCGGCCGCTCCTGGCCACCGCAGCCTCGACCTGCTGGGCTCCGGCGATCCTTCCGCCTCAGCTTTCCAAGTAGCTGGAACTACAGGCGCGCGCTACCACGCCTGGCTAATTTTTTGATTTATTGTAGAGATGAGGTCTTGCCTGCCCAGGCGGGTCTTGAACTTGCGGGCTCAGGCAATCCACTCACCTCAGCCTCCCAAAGGCGCGGGATTACAGGCTGAGCCACCGAGCCCGGCTGTTTTTATAAATTTTTAGAAAGAATATAGCTAGGCTATATTCCTAAAATAAAGAATTCACTTCTTTTTATATTAATGCTATCAAATATCTCAAAGCTACTAAGTGCTTTGTGTACTGCAAGAAAAATGTGTACTACAAGAAATATCTGACCAACTGTTAAATTAAATAGTGTATGGCATTTTATGAAAGAAATGTATTTCTAAAATTATCTAAACTGAATTCTGGCAAATGACATCATACTACTGATACACTGGAAAAATCTTTTTAAAAAAATTATTTTATTTTTAAAAATGTGGGGTACAAATTAGGGTTAGGTACATACATGGTCATCTTACTGGTAAAGTCTGGGCACCCTTATTGATGTAATGTGCCCCCCTCCCCTGGCAGTGTCCGACTACTGCCAATCCCTTTCTTAAGGTATATGATAGATGTTCAAGGTCCATTTAGGAGTGAGTACATGTGGTACTCAGAGCTTTGTTTCTGTGATAAATCACTGAGTATCATAAACTCTAATTCTATCCAGGTTGCTGCAAAGTTCATAATTTTGTTTTTCTTTACGACTCCATAATATTCCACATTTTCTTTAGCCAGTCCTCTTTTGATGGGTAGCATGGTTGGTTCCCTGTTTTTGTTATTGTGAATAATTGTGCAATAAACATGCATGTGCAGGTATCCTTATTATGGAGTGATTTGAGTCCCTCCAGGTATATTTCCAGAAGGGAGATTGCAAGGTCATATGGAAGGTCGATTTTCAGATTTTTTTAGATATCGCCACACTGTTTTCCACAGAGGTTGTACTAGTTTATATTCCCACTAACAATGTAAAAGTGTTCCCTTTCTCCACATCCTCTTCACCATCTGTTGTTTTTTGAGTTATTTATGATGGCCATCTGACTGGAGTTAAGTGGTATCTCAGTGTGGTCTTAATTTGCATTTTTTTGATGATTACTGAGGCTGAGCATTTTTTCTTGTGTCTGTTGGCTGCTCATGTCTTTTGAGAAGCGTCTATTCATATCTTTTGCCCATTTTTTAATAGGATTGTTTGCTTTTTTCCTTTTGGCATGTTTGAGTTCCTTGTGTATCCTGGATGTTAAGCCTTTGTCAGATATACAGTTGGCAAATAATTTTTCCCATTCTGTGGACTGTCTCCCCACTCTCTTGATGGTTTCTTTTGCTTTGCAGAAGCTTTTCAGCTTGATGAGGTCCCACTTGACTATCTTATCTTTTATGGCATTTGCTTTTGAAGAGTGATCAGGACTTGGTTGCCTATTCTGATTTCCATAAGGGTGTTTCCTACATTTTCTTCTAGGATTCTTAAAGTTTGAGGTTTAACATTTAAGTCTTTGATCCATTTAGAGTTGACTTTTGTGTATAGTGATAGGTAGGGATCTTGTTTCAGTCTTGTAGTCAGTCAGTTTCCCCAGCACCATTTACTGAATAGGTTCTCTTCTCCCCATTGGTTGTTGGTGGAGGCTTTGTTGAAGATGAGTTGGTTGAGGAATTGAGGTTTTGCTTCTGGAATCTCTATCCTATTCCATTGGTCGATATGCCTGTTCTTGTACCAATACCAGGCTGTTTTGATTTTTGTCGCTTTTTAGTAGAGTTTGAAGTCTGGAAGTGTGATACCTCCCACTTTGTTTCTTTTGAAAGGATTGTTTTGGCTATTTGTGGTCTTTTATGTTTCCATGTGAGTTTATGTATTGTCATTTCCAGGTCTGAGAAGATTGATGTTGGTAACTTAATAGGTATTGCATTAAATCTGTAGATTGCCTTTGGTAGGATGGACATCTTAACAATGTAAACTCTTCCAATCCATGAGCATGGAATATTTTTCCATTTGTTTGTGTCTTCTTGGATTTATTTGAGCAGTGTTTTATCGTTTTTTAAAATGTCTTTCACTTCTTTAGTTAGGAAGATGTCAAGGTATTTCTTTTTTTATGTGGCTATTGTGAATGGGATTGTGCTTTTTATTTGGTTGTCTTTTTGTTTATTATTGGTGTATAGGAATGTGACTGTCTTTTGTACATTTATGTTATACCCTGAGAAATTGCCAAAGTCCTTTATCAGTGCAATGAGGTTTTTGACAGATCCTCTTCAGTTTTCAAGTTTTAGGATCATGTCAGACGCAAAGAGGGATAACGTCCTCTTTTCCTATTCAGATACCCTTGATTTCCTTCTGTTGTCTAATTGTTCTAGCTAGGACTTCCAACATAATGTTGAATAGGAGAGGTGAGAGTGGGCAGTCTTATCTTATTCTGATTTTAAGGGGAAATGCTTCCAATTTCTGTCCATTCAGCAGTATGTTGGCTGTGGGTTTATCATAGAGGGCTCTTACTATTTTGAGGTATGTTCCATCTATGCTTAGGTGTTCAAGGGTTTTTATCAAGAAGAGATGCTGGATTTGATCAAAAGCTTTTTCTGCACCGAATGATATATGATTCTTGTTTTTACATTTGTTGACATATTTGATTATATTTATGGTCTTACGGATATTGAACCAGTCCTGCATCCTGGGGATGAAGTCTACTTGGTCATGGTGGATGATTTTTGAGATGTGTTGTTGCATCCAGTTTGGTAGAATCTTGCTGAAAATTTTTGCATCTATGTTCATCAAGGATATTGGCCTATAGTTTTCTTTCTTTGTTGGATCTTTACCTGTTTTGGGTATCAATGTGATCTTAGCTTCATAAAATGATTTGGGGAGAGTTCTGTCTTTCTCAATTGCCTGAAATACTTTCAATAGGATTGGTATCAGCTCCTCTTTATATATTTTGTAGAATTCTGATGGAAAACCATCTGGTCAAGGGCTTTTTTTGTGTGGGTAGTTTTCTTATGACAAAGTCAATTTCCTGGGTTGTTATTGCTTTATTAGGGTCTCAATTTCTTCTGTTTCAACCTTGGGAGGCTATGTGCTGTTAGAATGTCCTCCATTGTACTTAGGTTTTTGATTTTGTTTGTTTCTGTACAAGTGTACACAGTAATATCTGATAATCTTTTGTATTTCTTTGGGGTAAGTTGTGACTTGATCTTTTGTACTTCTGATAGTATTTTGGGGCTTTTTCTCCCTTTTTCTTGGTCAGTCTTGCTAAGGGTCCATCAATCTTGTCTATCCTTTCAAAGAACCAGCTTTTTGTTCTGTTGATTTATTTTCTATGATATTTTTGTCTTCTTTGTCTCATATTTGGGCTTTTATTTTGGTGATCTGAATTCTTCTGCTGAAATTAGGATTTTGGTGGTCTTGATTTTCTAGCTCCCTTAGGTGACTTGTTAGATTGTTATGTTAGATTGTTAACTATTTTCTTCATAAGTATTCTTAGAGATATGATTCCCCTCTTATTACTGCTTTCATGACATTCCAAAGGTTTTGGTAAGATATTTCTTTATTTTCATTTGTTTCCAGGAATCTTTTAATTTCTTCTTTGATTTCCATGTTGATCCAGGAGTTGTTCAGCATCATGCTGTTTAGTGTCCATGTATTTGTGAGTTTTGGGGGAAACTTGACGGTGTTGATATTTATTTTTATTCCACTGTGGTCTGAGAAAGTGCATGACAGTATTTCAATCTTATGAAATTTGTTTATACCTGATTTATGACTGAGGATGTGGTTGATCTTGGAATACATTCCATGAGGTGATGAGAGGAATGTATGGTTGTTGGGTGGAGTGTTCTGTAGGTGTCTATTAGGTCCATTTGGTCAAGATTCAGGTTGAGATCCAGATCTTCTTGTTGATTTTTTTGCCTTGATGATCTATTTAGGGTAGATAGTGGGGTATTAAAGTCCCCAGATATGATGGTATTAGAGTCAGTATCTTTTTTAAGTTTACTTAGTAGCTGCTTTATAAAAGCTGGTGCTCCTGTGTTTGGTGCATATATGTTTATGATGGGTATTTCTTGTTGATGAACTGAATCTTTTATCATGATGTAGTGTCCTTCTGTATCTTTTTAAATTTTTGTTAGCTTAAAGGGCATTTTATCTGATATTAAGACTGCGACTCCTGCTTTCTTTTGTGTTCTATTTTCCTGAAAATTTGTTTTCCATCCATCTAACTTTGCGTCTGTAAGTGTCCCTTCTGGTAAGATGTGTCTCCTGAAGACCGTATATTGTTGCATCAAGTGTCTTTATCCAGTTTTTCATTCTATACCTTTTCAGTGGTGCATTTACATTCACATCAGACTGATTCTTGAGGTGTGAGTTTATCCTTGATCCTCTTATAGATGTTGTTGTTGATTTACTTATTTGTTTGTTGGTTTTCTTTTAATTTTGGGGTTGATTTATGTGTGTGTTTTCAATCTTGCAGTTGTGATGCATGTTTTACTGGTTCTTTGTTTTCTTGCATTCTTGGGAGGAATGTGGTGTTCCCCGCCCCCTTTTCTTCTGTGCTTAATACCTTCTTAAGCATTTCCTGTATGGTCTGGAGGCAGCATACATTCTTAGTTATTGAATGTCTGGGAAAGATTTTAATTCTCTATAACTGATGAAGCTTAGATTAGCTGGGTAGGAAATTCTTGGTTGGAATTATTTATCTTTGAGTGTTTTGAAGATTGGACTCCATTCTCTTCTAGCCTGCAGTGTTTCTGTAGATAGTTCTGTAGAACTAACATTCTGTTAGTTCCAGATGTTGTTGTTCTAATTAGTCTTTCCTGGTAGATAGTCTGACCTTTCTGTCTTGCTGCCTTTAGGATTTTTCTTTTATACTTACTTTGTGTAAGCAAATTACTATGTGTCTAGGAGCTGGTCTTCTTAGTCAATGCCTTGCAGGGATTCTCTGTATCTCTTGTGTTAGGATTGTCGCATCTCTTTTGAGATGTGGGAAGTTTTCTTGGATAATCTCTTGGAATGTTTGTTCCAGGCTGCTGTCATTTCCTTATCTGCTTCAGGGATACCTACCAGTCTTGGGTTCAGTCTCTTAATATAATCACACATCTTCTGAAGGCTTTGTTCCATATTTTTAAGTTTCCTTTCTATGTTTTTAACAGATGAGGTTAGTTCCAGATGTTGGTATTCAAGTTCTGAGATTCTTTCTTCTGCCTGGTTAATTCTGCTTTCCATACTTGTCAGCTTGTTACTTATTTCATTTACTGTATTCTTTACAGTTTGCATCTCAGCCATTAGTTCTTTCATGTTTTCATCTTGCTTTTCTTGGTTCTTGTTCATCTTTTCCATCCATTCCTTGATCTCTGCATTTGTAGTCTGAGACCAGTCAATCTGGTGCTCTTCATTGTTTGAGTTCTGAAGTCTGTATACTCATGGACTATCTTCTTTAGACGTTGTGTGATGACTATGGTTCTTCTTTAGTTTTTCTTCATTTGTGGTGGATTTTTCTTTACTTCTGTTGCTCAGTGATAAAGGAGCAGTTTTCACTTCTTTTTGCTCAACTCCTAATTCTCCCTTGAATAAAGCCTCTGGACTAGTTCAATTTTTGGAACCAGGTTTGAGCAGGGGAGCTATGTTACTCCCTTGCAGATTTGAGATTTGAATGAGGTATGTTAGGTGCTGCTAAGATTCAAAAACTGCCTGACAATCACAATGTTTGCTGATTGGTGTGTGGGCCCCCAGGGGTTTACTTCCCACCACCTTACATTGTGTTCAAAAAATGGGAGTGTATGTATCTTCACTGGGTACAAAATAACATGAAGGGAGGGAAAGGAGTTCATAAAGAGAGAATGTGGAGGGGATGACAATGGGGAGAACACAGGAGAGAAGGAAAAAGATACAAACCAGCAAACAAGGAGAAAAGCAAAGAAAAAGAAAGAGGGAGAGAAAACCAGACCAAAACAGTAACAAAAATAAAACAAAATAAAAAAAAAGAAAGAAGAAAAAAACCAAACAGCACATAAACAAACAAAACACCAACGAAACTAAAACCGATAATATGAGTAAATTTTCACACTCATATGTAGCCTTATTAGACAGAAAGAAGAAGGAGAAGGGATAAAACAGAGTGAAAGAATGAAATGCCCACTCCCAACAAGCTATATTTTTTAAAAAAGGTAGAATCATGCAGACACAAAAAATCAAAAAACAAAACAAAAACAAAAACAACCCCCCCCCAACAACAACAACAACAACTACTACTACTACTACTTATGTAATTCTTGAGCACCCTCTTTTGGTAGTTTCAAGACTTCAAGTTTCTTGTAGGAGTGACTCAAACATTGCTGCTCTTAGTGATGAAAGAGGGGAGAAGTTTTGGAAGGGAGGAGCTTCCAGCTTTTAAATCTGTCCCCCTATTCATCCCTGTGGTTGTGGAGAGGCTGGAAGATGTCCCTGGCTGATCTGCCTATGTTTAGCCCTCTCCATGTGTTCTGATCCTAACGTTACCCACCTGAGTCACACATCTCACAAATTACTGGGGAAAGGGTGTACAGCCACTTTAAAACCCATCCCTACTCATCTGCTGTGAGTGGAGACTGAGTTCTTAGGTTGTAGTGCATACCACAAATGCTTCAAATCTAACCCATTTACCCCATGGAGTTGGGGGAAGGCTGCAGACTGCCCCCAGCTGATCTGCTTATGTTCAAGTCTTTCCATGCCTGTTCAGAAAGTTGGCCACCTGAGTCACACATCTGGCAGATCACTGGAAAAAAGGGTGCTGGGTCGCTTTAAAACTCACCGCCATTTTGCTGTGATCTAGGTCAGTGTCTGCTTCTTGCACCAACTAACTCAGGGCAGATTTCTTAGACGGAAACCTGAGGCAGGGTTTCTTGGACAAGTGATTTAGTGAGAAAACACTTTAAGGAGAAATCTACAAGGGAATGAATGAAATCAGGATAGGGGAGAGAAGGAATATTCAAAAGGTTTGATTTCAAGAAAAATAGTAGCCTTACTTAGACTGATCTCCTGGGGACCTCCAGGGCAAGATCACACCACAGGGATTGCTCATGATGAGACAAAGACTCCTAAAGACTGTAAGGCTCCACTGGCCATAGACTAATCCTAGGCAGAGGGACATATCCCTCCCAGGCATCTTTGGGTAAGGTGGTGTTCATACGGTCTGGGCAATTCTTCAGAGACAGAGAAAGGTACAAGTGAAAGCTGTTGGATGTTGTGAGGGAGAAAAGATGTCTTTCCTCATCCTTCACAAGGCTCATAGCTGACACCTCTGTAGAAAAGACAAAAGAGAGAAAAGCATACCAATTTTATTTAGTAAAAATTTTATGTGAGATAAGAGCTTCAGAAATGAAGACCAAGTGACCCATGAAAAACTGTATTTTTATGGACAGTTGTACAGAAGTATGATTGGAGGTCAAAGGGGTATGATCTAATTATAATAAAATGGGGAGGGGGTGAAGGAAGACCTGCTTGTTCAGATTCTTCTTGTTCAGATTCTTCTTGGTCTCTGGATATAGGGCAAGACCCCTCTGGAAATAGGATCTTAAGACCTACTTTCAGGGAAGTAGTTTAGAGACTTCTTTTATGACCTGCTTTAAGGAAGAAGGTTAAAGTGACTTTCCTGCTTCTGTGGTTTTCTCAATTTCCTTCAGCTTAAAATATTCAGTATGCCAGTATGCCAAGGTGCCATATTTTGAGAGTATCACGTTCTGAGTCCTGACAATGTTGTGAAACAAGATCAGGTCACATAGAAAGACAACATGTAGGCACGCCTAGCTAAGGCCAGAGCAGACAGCCACCATCAACTGCTAGATATCAATAAATGTTCAGATGACTCCAGTCTTTAGCCTTCTAGCTGAAGTCCCAGACTCTACGGAGAGGAGACAAGTATTCTTGTTGTTCCCTAACCAAATTCCTCACCCACAGAATCTATAAGCCTAATAAGTGGCTATGTCACTGAGTTTTTATTGCACTTTGCTTTATTGCTTTTTTTTTTCAAATATATTGCTTTTTTTTTTGAGTCAAAGTTTCAGGGCCACTGCAGCCTCAACCTTCTGGGCACGGGCAATCCTTCTGTCTCCTCCTTTCAAGAGGCTGGAACCAGAGGTGCTTGCCACCACACCTGACTAGTTTATTTATTTATTTAGCAATTATGTCTTGCCAAGTTGCCCAGGCTGATCTCTAACCCCTGGGGTCAGGCAATCCTCTTACCCCCGCCTCCCAAAGTGCTGGGATTACAGGCATGAGCCACTACGCCTGGCCGATATTGTATTTTTTATAAATTGAAGGTTTGTGGCAACCCTGCATCAAGCAAGTAAATTGACGCCATTTTTCCAACAGCGTGTGATCACTTCATTTTATGTGTCACATTTTGGTTGTTCTCACAATACTTCAGACTTTTATTATTATTATTGGTAATTCTCACAACATTTCAGACTTTTTTATTATTATTGTATCTGTTATGGTGACCTGTGATCAATATTTGTTGATGATGATATTGTAATTGTTTTGGGGAACTACCAATTGCCCTACCTCATTTAAAACTGCAAACTTAATCACGAAATATTGTGTGTCCTGACTACATCACTATCCACCATTCCCTCCTCCCCCTTAAGCTTTCCTATTCCCAGAGAAACAACAATATTAAAGTTAGTCCAGTGAAATTATGCTGTTTCCATGCCTACTAACACAAAATCCATTCTGCCACTCATGAATCTAGGAGTACTTTCAACTTTCAAGTCTTATTATTTAAGAAATACTTTGTGGTTGTTTTAAGAGATAGGCTCTTGCTCTGCCACTCAGGCTGGAATGCAGTGGAGTGATCATATCTTACTGTAACATCAAACTCCTTGGCTCAAGTGATCTACCGCCTCAGCTGCCCAAGTCTCTGGGACCACAAGTGCAGGTCACCATGCCCCGTTAATTAAAAAAAAATTTTTTTTATTGATAGGCTATACTGTTCAGGCTGGTTTTGAGCCCCTGGCCTCAAGCAATCCTTCCACCTTGGCCTTCCAAAGTGCTGGATTACAGACGTGAGCCACTGTGCCAGGCCAGAGCTACATTTTGTATGAATCTGGCTGCTGTACATAGTTATTCCTCTGGTAGATCTTGGGAAATAAATTGAAAATCTTCTGGAAGGGATTCATCATTCTAGATGCTGTTGAGAACATTCGTGGTTTGTGGGAAGAGGTCAACATATCAACATTAACGGGAGTTTGGAAGAAGTTGATTCCAACCATCACGGATGACTTTAAGGGCTTCTAGATTTCGGTAGAGGAAATAACTGTGGATGTGGCTGTAGTAGCAAGAGAACCAGAATTAGAAGTAGAGCTTGAAGAAATGACTGAATTGCTGCAATCTCATGATAAAACTTGAACAGATGAGTGTTGTTTCTTTTTTTATCTTACTTTTTTTTTTTTATTCTTTTTTGAGTTGGCGTTTCACTCTGCCTCCCAGGCTGGAGTACAGTGGCATGCTCATGGCCACCATGACCTTGACCTGCTAGGCTCAGACGATCTTTCCACCTCAGCCTTCAAAGTAGCTGGAATTACAAGTGCATGCCTCCAAGCCCAGCTAATTTTTTGATTTATTGTAGAGATGAGGTCTTGCCAAGTTGCCCAAGCTGGTCTCAAATCCGCAATCCTTTTGCCTCTGCCACTCAAAGTGCTAGGATTACAGGAATAAGCCACTGCACCCAACTGAGTTGTTTCTTATAGATGGGTCAAAGAGGTGTTTTTTGAGATGGAATCAATTCCTGGTGAAGATGTTTTGAACACTGTTGAAATGACAACAAAGACTTAGAATATTATACAATCTTTTCTTTGATTACAATATCTTCTTTTTTATTATAAGAGGCCCTTAGAGTTTCCTGTGTCAAAATTCCTTAGCTGGCTCTTCCATTGCTTTTTTATTATCTTGTTTTTAAACTTGTGTACAACTTATCTATAGTCCTAACATTCTCTTTACTAGCATCTTTTAAAGTATCTTTCTTCAGATATTATTAACAGCAGGGCAAGTATTTTTTTCTGTCAGCTGAGAACTTGGCTGTCCCAGCTTCTCCAAATCAATACTTCAGTTAATGACCTTTGATCACCTTAAGGCTGGCTCAGGTTTTGTTATGTTCCACTTTGAGTTTGGATCACTTCTGCAATTACTTATAATTCTACAGTAGTTATGGTCTGTGATTTTCTTTACTCTTGTTTCTCAATCAGTTCAATCTCACTTATTTTCTGTTTCCAGGATAACTTAAACTATCAGTCTTTCTGGTGGTGCTTCTTTTTTATATTCTAATGTTATAATATAATTTGTCCATTGAAAATATCTTCTTGTTGGTTTGGGAGTAATTTTTGCTGAATCTTTGTAAGAGGAATCTCTAACGAATGTGCTCAATTGGTTATTTTGATCCAACTTTAATTTAATCATCATAAACTTATTTGATATACCAAGTGTTATTAGCCCTATTCTACAATAACTAGTGGACAAGTTCTGTTCTAGAACTTTATGCATTGGATTATGGTTGATTATTAATTAGCAATCCTCTTGGTAGACAATATGTCATGAGAGTTCTTTGATCGTATACAGTAGAAAATTTTTTAGCTAAATTATATAAAAAAGGATTTGGTAGAGGGATATGGGGTAACTCTAAGAATCAGAGGAAAAAGATTAAGGACCAGTCTCAAAAATCAAAATGAGAAAAGTCTAATGATCTAAGTGTAGAAGCAAATAATGAGCAGTGTCATTGGGGCATTTTAACAGGGACATCTGTTCTTTTTTTTTTTTTTTTTTTTTTGAGTTGGAGTCTCACTCCGTCGCCCAGACTGGAGTGCAGTGGCCGCTCCTGGCCACCGCAGCCTCGACCTGCTGGGCTCCGGCGATCCTTCTGCCTCAGCCTTCCGAATAGCTGGAACTACAGGCGCGTGCTACCACGCCTGGCTA
>CAUYQG010164778.1:0-31446 GCA_963574415.1 Tarsius wallacei
AATCTGCAGCTACTATATGTCCAGAATAAAAGTGCCCAGAATCAGACAGACCCTTCAAACTTAGCCGTTCTACTGTGGCTCTTAATGTAAGTATCCTCAACAGAGTTGGCCAGAATGTCTGCTTGGTCTGTCGGTGCCTAATTGTCCCTTCATTTATATCTTCCTATCCACCTACTCCTCCATTCTGACCTGGTACCAGAAACTCTAGCTCTGAAGTCCAGTTGAAATGTAAATCTGGCCTACTCCATCAATTCCTACTGGATTCTGCTTCGAGTATATTTCACTTAGAACCTAATCCTCTTGATTTTAGTCTTACCCCCCCTTACATTGAATACCTTTCCCTATGAATAATTCAATCCTTATGTGGCACTAAGATTCACACCCAAATTCATATCCTACACCCGAACTTGAAATTGGATGACTGCAGATAATAATGGATGTCTGAATTGATCCTGGATTTGGTGTTTTGGAGGTTATCCAGGACACCCAGAATTGTCCCCGGAGTTAGCATCTCTCCTTATTCCAATGGTTAGAATATTAAACTCTGGAATGAGCACTAAAACATATAAGCATTTATTTCATTGTTTTTATGTATTAAATGACTTCTGGCTATATTTAATACAATATAGTACTATGCACAATTCTAAATAAAGCCAGCTAAATAGAATTCTGCTTTAGTTGTGACATAAAGAGATCACAGAATTATATACCATATTACCATCCCAGACCAATACTGCCTTGTTTATATCATATTTCTCCTTTACTAGTAAAATCACAAGTAGAGAAATTAAGTATCTAAGTCACCACTCTATTTAACAATTTCAGGCCAGGATCGGTGGATCAGCCTTTAATCCCAGCACTTTGGGAGGTCGAGGTGAGTGGATTGCCTAAGCCCGTGAGTTTGAGACCAGCCAGGGCAACTTGGTGAGACCTCATCTCTACAATAAAATAAAAAATAGCCAGGTGTGATAGCTTGCATCTGTAGTTCCGGCTACTCAGAAAGCTAAGGTGGAAGGATCACTGGAGCCCAGAAGTTCAACACTGGGATGGCCATGAGAGTACATGCCACTGCACTCCAGCCTGGGCAAAGGAATGAGACTCCAACTAAAAAAAAAAATTCAATAGTAGGAAAAGCAAACTAACTTTAAAAGACACACACGTGTGTGTGTGTGTGTGTGTGTGTGTGTGTGTGTATGCATGTTACATTATATACAGCTTCTTTCAAATATTTACCCTCATTTGTCAATGAGAAAAGAGATTATTTAGCAAAGTTGAAGAAGCAGTCATTTAGTTAGCACTGCTTGAATGCAGTTGATAATGTCATAGGAAATAATATATAGAATTCACATATGGACTATTACGTCCATAAAAGTAATAATAATTTGGGTACATTTTTTTTTTTTTGAGTTGGAGTCTCACTCCTTTACCCACGCTGGAGTGCAGTGACATGCATGCTCACAGCCATCCCAGCGTCGACCTGCTGGGCTCCAATGATCCCTCCACCTCAGTCTTCTGAGTAGCCAGAACTACAAACACATGTTACCACGTTCAGCTATTTTTTATTTTATTGTAGAGACAAGGTCTCACCAAGTTGCCCGGGCTGGTCTCGAACCCGTGGGCTCAGGCAATCCACTCACCTCGGCCTCCCAAAGTGCTGGGATTACAGACTGAGCCACTGAGCCCTGCCTGGGTACATATTTTAAAAACCAGATATTTCCGCAAAGAGTGTGTGAAGGCAAGACCATAGGACACTGAGCATGCTTTATGAGAGTCTGGTTCTGCTAAGGGAGTTCAATGGTCTGACCATGGGTTTCTGATAATAATCCAATGTCTAAAGGCCCAGAACTAGTTTAATCATTGTTTTTGTTGTTGTTGTTGTTTCTAGAGGACTTCTCATACTCATAGAATGCATGAAAACACAAAGCTGTAAAACACTTATTGTATCGAAATGAAAAAGAGAAGAGCAATTTTTGTGTGTGTATGAGCAAGGCAACCATAAAGCCAGCAGAGTCTTGGATGATACTACCACTGACCTGCTCTTTCCATATCAAAGTTTTCTAGGCATGTTTCACTTACAGGAAACATTTAGCAAACAGCATTTCACTCAAGATTATAAACATCTGCCCACGGGATTACAGACACTGAACAAACCCAGAAGTCAATACTGGGAAAGGTCATAGTGATGGACACCTAAACTAAAGAACTAATTTCTTGGGTTAACATTTTGTAATTTTCCCTACTTGAAAGTTTTTAAAATCATAAATCACACAAAGTATTCTGGGTTTTCTCTTTTCTCGATTTTCTCTGGAACATATTCCTGCCCATAAAGAATCCATCATGGTTCTTTCGTATATACACACCTAACTGTCCCCAGTTAAGACTTGGGCACATGTGAAGTGTCCATTAATTACTTTATTTATCCATTTATGCTTTCAACAAATATTTATTGAGCAGCTAGTACACAAGAGGTCTGGAACCTGCTGGTCAGAGGAAGGTTAGTGGTTCTAAAAACAGTTTTCAGGTCCAGTCTTCTTGGATTCAGGTTATAATTTGATCACCTTCTAGCTGTGCAACTTCAAGTAACTTTCTTACTTTTTCTATCCTTCAAAGTAATTATCTGTTTAATGAGGACTACTATGCAAGTTAAATGACATAAAACATATAAAGTGCTTAGAACACAGTATAGGGCACATGGTAAGTACCCCAGTTGATTCTGGCCAACCTAATGATGATGGTATTGATGATACTTATCAGAAGAAATGAAATATTCATCAAATTATTCCACCAATATATCACAGACAGTTATTCCTAGAGTACTGTGAAAGAGAAGTGTGTATGGTTATGATAGCATGTAAGTAGGAAATTAGATGCAGTCAGGGAACACAGCGAAGCTCTCTTTGAATAAAAAATCGTTGAGTTGAGACCTGAGAGATAAGAGAAAATAAATAGGCAAGAGTGGCAGGAAGGAAAGAGGATCCCATGTAGACAGCATGTGCAATGCAAAATCCCTTTGTGAGGAGGCAATGTCATGCCCATTAATGAAACTAAAGGAAGGCCACAAGACTGGGGTCCAAAGAGCAGGGCCAGTGGGGTCTGGGAAGAAGAAGACAGGCCTAGTAAGGAATGCAACTACAGAGGCAGGAGACAGACTGTACCAGAACTTATGGGCCATGTTTTGGCATAAAAAAGGGGAACATGTGAAAATGAATAGAAGTTTCCTTCTGACTTCTTTACTAGTCATGTTGAATTTATGGTCTCACACTGCCAGAGAGGACAAGTCCCTGGCTAGAGTGACCCTGCACGGGGCTCTCATGTTTCATCTTCATTCTGATGGCCAGTATTGAGTGAGTATCATTCACTTACTTGGCACTATGTGATTCACTAAGATACCTTAATGAATGCGATATAGTCTGAGGAGGGAAATACCAAATAAATGAGCAATCTATAACAATAGAGCATGATGAAGGCATTACTAGGCACACATCCATTGTATCTTTCCCTTTACAGTGTCACAGAAGTTCCCATAAATAGGCTACTGCCACACCACTAAGGGTTATTACAAGAGTAAATGAGCCAAATGAATGCCAAATATGCACTGTGGCATGTGGAATGCAGTAAACGGTCAATAAAGAGTAGAAAAAGAAAAGAAGCAAGCTGTTTTGCTTAAAGGAAATTGGGAGTATGTCTGAAGATACGATGAACTAAATTTTGGTATAAAGGTAGAACGTGCACTGTAAGAATAAATTTCTATTGTTTATAAGGTACCTACTTCATGGTATTTTGTTATAGCAGCCAGAATGAACTAAGATAGCTATCTTCCCTTGAAACTCACTGTTACTATGCAGGTCATGAGTCAGTTTTAAGCAACCTGTCTTTAAAACCAATTGAGGAAGAAAAGAAAAACAAAATGTGTTCACAGAACTTCCCTCAAAAATGTGGAGGGTTTGGACAGGATACAAGTGCCAAGCTTGGGAACATTCTTCTATTCCTTATGCTCACTCATAGGTCTTTTCTCCTTCCTTCTACAATAACACGATCTGATAGGCTGAAGTTGAGCTTCTCATCTAGCTGGAAAGATTGCATTTTATGCAAGTTTGCCCAAATGTCAGCAGGGTAAATCATGGACATTCAATTTGACAAATAACAAAATGAAAACACTAAAAAGAATTAGATAAGACCATTAGTCTGAAACGATTATGGTGTATGTGTGTCTGTGTGTGTGTGTGTGTTGCAAGAAGAAAATCAGCCGTATGAAGGGAAGAAGAAGGAAGGGTAAGACAAATTTACAAACCATTTAATTCTTATAAATCATAACATGAGTACTCTAATAGAGAACAAAATAGTATAAAGATTCAGATCATAGCACTCCAAAAAAGTCAAAGAAAACAGTTTCCCAGACTTGAAATGAACTAGTAAATAAACAAGAATAAATACTGCCTTGAGAACTGGTCCATATAGATTAATGATTTTGCATGTTTTCATCCCATCTCTCTCCCACCCACCCCCTTTCTTTTTTTTTTGTAATCTACATAAAGTCACACAGCTAATTATTTTCCTCTAGGGAAACCTGGCCACAACAAGCCATTTAGAGTCCTCTGCATAATGGTAACATGGATGTATACAAGAAAATGCTTTTCGACTGTCAGTTTTCTTGCTTCAAATTCAGAAAGAGATAAAAAATGTAGTCTAGAAGAGGAAAATAAACAAAGTGGCAGCATTTACTAGGTGACCTTAAATGTAGCTGCAGGACTTCCTCCCCAGATGAGGCCCCCATGTTGGAGCATTGAATGAAGGCATCAAACAAGATAAAACAATGTAGCAGCTCCCTCCTCCTCTGGGTTCTCCATCCTTGTCGGCTGAGCTAATATTTACAATGCAATTATTTCTCTGGATAGTTAAACATTTTCCCTTCATACGGCTGATTTTCTTTCCAAAGGCTGAATCACTCTCCAGGGAAATTCTTTCTCTCAGTGGATTCTACTTCCCTTCCCTCAGCTTTACTTGGATGAAAACATGGATTATAAACATGGCTGCAGTTGGCACTAGAGAAATAAGGTTGAACATGAGGGCAGATATGCTCCACATTTTTCAGTGTTTTGAGGATTACAAATAAGATCCCACCCCTCAAAAAAAAAAAAAAAAAGAATAACCTAATGATTTCTTGACATTTTAAAATTCTTTCCATAAGAAAAAAGAATCTACGTATTATCGGACAAGGTGAACTATTATTTAATACAACATTTATAAGAGTTAATTTTTAAATTTAGAAATATCATACCCTACTTATTTGTAACTAAATGTTACTTCTTCATTTTCGGAATATAGCAAAATAAAAGTTAAATACATTGTTTCAAGCAAGCAAAGCATTACCTGGAAAGGAGGATTCAAAATTCACTTCAGTCACCCCCGTGATCTGAATGTTTGCGCCTCTCCTAACCTAAATGTGAATGTTGAAACCTAGTCATCAATGTAGTGGTATTAGGATGTGGAGCTTTGGGAAGGTGATCAGGTCATGAGGGCAGAGGCCTCATAAATGGGATTATTGCTCTTGTAAAAGAGGTCTCAGAGAGGACCCTTGTCTCTTCCATCATGTAAGAATACAGATAGAAGGGGCCATCTAGGACCAGGAAGCGAGACCTCACCAGATACTGAATCTGCTCGTATCTTCATCTCAGACTTCCCAGCCTCCAGATATGTGAGAAATAAATTTGTTTATACAGTACCTCTTACTAGTGTTTTGTTATAGCTGCAAGAATATACTGACGTAGCTATCTTTCCTTGAAACTCACTGTCACCATGCATGGTATGTGTTACCTTTACACAAACTGCTTTTTAAAACAAGTGAGGAAGAAAAGAAAAAGTATGTTTGTTTAACTTCTCCATGAAAATGTTTGAATAACACCATCACTCTGCATCTCTCTTACATAATGGTGACAAGAAGGTAAGGATGTCCTTGAAAACTTGTGGATCTTTCTTTGTGTCAGGTATTACACTAAACAAACAACAAAGTTACCACATTTAATTATCACAATAATTCAAAGCCAGTTCTATTATCGGATCCTCTTTTTTACATACAAAATAATGAAGACTTAGAAAAGTGAAATAAATTGATCAAGGTAATAGACATACAAACCAAACGTTCCTAATATCAGAGCATTAACACTTAGCTCACTTGCAATTTTGTGTTTTCCTTAAGGAAAAGAAATCATTAAGTTGAATAAGGTGAAACCAGGAAATTTCTGAAAGCTCCATTATAAAATGGCTACATTTCAAGCACTCTCCATTCCTTTGGACAGCATCTGCTTTGACACACTTTCTAACTACTCAAATATGTGAGTGCAGCATTTAAAAAAATCAGATTATGTGAGACTCTAATTCAATCAGTGACCTGAAAGAGTTAATCTACTAATTTTCTTGCAAGGAGTAAACTGCCAGAATGTGGTTGATTCAGTAGTGCTAGCAGTTTTTCCAATATGTAGTCTTATGACCTCACCCAGACTGATTCCTCTGGAGTATGGTAGAAGTCGAAATCATAATGTGCTGAGTTACAGAACTCCATAAAAGCAGTTTTGAGACTTCCACCTAACCTCATTTCCAATATAAAATCAGCATTCCCCTAGACACCTTATAAAAATTAAGTCAGGATGCAAACTCTTGACATAGTGAATTTATACAGTCACACAAGAGTGACTGCTTACAAACATATGGCTTATGTCAAATGCCGAACCAGAGTCAGAAATAAGCTGAAGTTTCTCTCAAGCTTATGGCTTCAAAGTGCTTCTTAAGGCACAAGAAATGTCTGACAGAAGGTCCTCTTCTTTTTAAGCTCTGGTCTTTAGCTCACATGAAGAATTAAAGGTTTTCTTTTTGTATATGACTTGATCAAGACACTTAATACACATGATCAAAATATAAATTATTTTATTGAAGACTGGACATTATTGTTCTATTGAAAAGAATTCTATTTGCATTTTTCTGATGATTAGTGAGGCTGAGCACTTTTTCATGTTTCTATTGGCTGTCCATATCTCTTCTTTTGAGAAGTATCTGTTCATATAAAACAAACAACAACAGATGCTGGCGAGGAAGCAGAGAAAAAGGCACGCTTCTGCACTGCTGGTGGAAATGCAAAACTAGTGCAACCTCTTTGGAAAAGTGTGGCAATTTCTGAAAGAACTAGAAATTGACCTTCCATATGACCCAGCAATTCCCCTATTGGGAATATGCCAGGAGGAATTCAAATTATTCTACTAAAAACATACTCATGTTTATTGTAGCACTATTCACAATAGCAAAAACATGAAACCTACCATGCTGCCCATTGAAACTGGACTGGATTTTTAAAATGTGGTATATTATGCAGCCATAAAGAAGGACAAATGTGGACTTTTCAGCAACTTGGAAGGGTTTAGAATCTATCATACTCAGTGATCTATCACAGAAACAAAGAACAGTGTACCATATGTTCTCACTCATAAGCTGACCTTGAACAATTATCATAATACTATAAGAAGGGAATTGGCAGTCATGGGAAACTGCTAGGGTAGAGGGGCACAACTCACCAACAAGGGTACCTGCATAATGAACATTTATATACCTAACCCTGAATTGTACCCCACATCTTTAAAATAAAAAACAAAATTAAAAAAAAGAAAAGAATTCTAGTGAGATACTTTTCTATAGAAGGTAAGATTTCAATGAAATATACCTATTGTTGCTCAAACTACCATTGTCTAAGGAGGAAGCTATTTGAAACACAACAGACATTTAGAAACCAATAGAAGGCAGTTCTCTTCTCTATTGGCCAAACAATTTTTGTCACATTTGGGGGAAGAATATTCTTTACATGCAGATATGATGAAGGATAGTTGTGCTGAATGGACAGGTAAGTTCACTGCTTCTTCATTAAGTACTGAAATACCAAAAGGCAGGAAGTAAGTGTCCTTGGTGGCAAAATGCTTCCTAGTTACTAGTGAACCAAAAACTAAGGGCAACAACAAAAGGCAGATACTAAATAAATACATGTAAAATATTTCTCTCTAGTTTTGCATTATCTCTCACTCTCTCACTATTCTCTTACATCTCCAGAGGCTTCTTTCCTTCTTTCCCCTCTTTTCTGCTCTTCCTCTTTCTCTTTCTCTCAGTTTTGGCCTTCTCAACTCCTCTTTCCTCTTCCTCATCATCACTTCAGAAAATTAAAACGTGTCTTTTTTTTTTTTTTTTTTTTTGGCTACAGCTCATTTTTTATTCATATGATGATAGAGAAGGGTTATGAAGTGAGTCCATCCTTGGGCCACTGTCCGTGACCATGGTGAAGCGGTTCACATATAAACCAGAGGCTCATGAACAGAGATGCTGTCTGGATGCCAGTCAGGGTTTTGTAGGCATACCCACATATCTCTGTTCTCTTGCAGTTGGTGGTAGATGCCCTTTGTCAGTGTCACAATAACCCAGAAGAGAATGTGTGTCAATGGTCTCTTTGAAGCCCTTTTGCTTGATAGCAGCTGATCAAAGTGAGCAGAAGTGGGAGGAAGTAAATTCATCCAACAAAAGAGAACTGAGAGATTTACCCTTGGGTAAGGCTCTTTCTTTGCATTTTAAAACAAATCTATTTTGTTTCAAATTCCCCCTTGCTCTTCGTGAAATGTTTAAGTCATATTCTCTGCTTGAATATTTTTCTCCTTACTTCCCCCACTTTTTCTTTTGTTTTTGCACCTTCTTTTCTTTCCTACAAAGAGAATACGATAGTTCAAAAGAATGTGTTACTTGTCAGAGAGGTTTAAAAACAAACATAAAAGAGGTTAAGTTACCCAAACTTATGTTCAAGGGCTTAGAATTAGAAATAATCATTATTATATTTTTAAATCTCTGGGAATAATACTGATAGGTCTGGGGGTCCTTCTTGTAGTCATTTTAAGCTCCATTTCTAGAGATGAATGTTCTCAGCCTTTCAGAATAACCATCACCTGGTCTTAGGTAGCTCACCATGCTTCTTTCTTAAGAGAAGTATTACGCCTACTGGCCCACAGTTGGTTATAATCCTACTTGACTTTTGCCCTATTAATAGTTGTTTGCCTTTTTGACACTAGGTAAGTCTATTTTACCTGCTAATATACTCAGTTGAAAATTAAATATATTTATGTGTATGTGTGCATATATGAGGGGAGACCCCCCTGAAAAAAGAATTATTTATAAAAAATCATGTATTTATTCTCACATGTTAAGCATCAGTACCTTAAAAGTGCTGTCTGTTTGATGCAATACACCTATAAAGATGCGTTTCCACTACTCAAAACAGTTTTTGAACTCATCAATTTTGATGCCTTTTAGTGCTTCTGTCATTTTTTTTTTTTCTTACTTCTTCCATACCGGCAAAATCTTTCACTTTGAGAATTTCTTTCATCCAGGAAAACAAACAAAAAAAAGTTGCTTAGAGCGAGATCAGGTGAACAGACAGGGTGGGGCACAGCAGTCATGCCATTTTTGGTCACAAACTGCTTGAACATTCAGCACAGTGTAGACAGGTGTACTTGCAAATCATCCATCATGAAATGGGCAAGCATATTAAAAGAATCTCCAAAAAAAGTTCACTGAAGTTGAATACAGACTCCCACAAAAAGTTCCTAGAACACTTACCTAGTTGGGGAAGCCTGTACTACAAGGGGCATGCCCTCCAAAAAATGATTCTGTTTTTATTGGAGGAGGGTCCTCCCTCATGTGAGTGAGAAAGACAGAGAGAGAGAGAGAGAGAGAGAGCGCGCGTATGTGTGTGTGCGTGTGTGTGTGTGTGTGTATTTGAAAGCTATATGTAGAAGGTAAATTTCTAGTAGACCAACTATAGGAATAATCCTGCCTGAGTTTGAATATGCATCTTAATTACACAATACATAGAATTCTTGTCTTCCCCCATGACCCATACAAATGTTATACACACATATATTGGTCTGAATTCCAATTGTCAAACAAACAGCACAGATTTTCTTTTTTCCATGAAATGAATCTTTCATTCATGTTTTTTCTAATCAAGACACTCTATTCCATTCTGAGAATAATCATTATTATTTCTATGATAACTTTATCACCAAGCTTGGGTTAAAACTTTATTTCAGGAATACCAGATTTTTACTTTGAAGTAACAATCTAAATTGTTCTCAAATTGAATACTTTTCTAGAAATACAACTTCAAGTATTTTCTTTGAATGTCACAGAATAAAGCAGTTGTGTCACTAGAAGTGGAAATAAGACTTCTAGAAGGAATTTGCTTTCCTCAGTAAGATTGAAAGAAGACAGCTTTTAATTGCTCTAAATAAAAAACTTTACACGAATATATGTAAGGCAGTTTTCTATTTATTCAGAATACCCCTTGGACCAATGATTCAGGAAAAGAGGTTTAAGTTTTATTGGACTTTTTTTTTCTTGTAAAATACAGCAGAGAGATAATACTGTCAATAGTAAAAGACAGGGTCTATGAAAATGTGCAATGTCAATAATAAAACACTGCTATTTTGCTGCTTCTGGGTATTAGCAATTGGTCTTTCATAAGTCTCAGTCACTTCTTGTTTAGTAAGAAGTATGTTTACTAACCAATTATAACAGGAAGTTCTGACTTGAAAAAGTAAATTGACCTCCTTACCTTCTTACTCTCAGGGAGAAACTAAACTATTGCATGATTATGGCAAATCTCAAAGCATTTAATTTTAGTACTATTTTAAAAATCTCATTATACACTATCACCTACTGTGTCCCCCCCCGAATGTCTTATTCTTCAAGAGCAGATCTCTGAAATACTGAAAATATCTGATAGAATTAAGAAGATACCAAGGCAAACAAGATTTAAAGATATTGGGTCTAATTTCTCTTTTCCATAGATGAGAAATCTGAGTCTGCTGAAGTGCAAATGACTTCTCTGGGCAGTTTTCACTATGTACACCTGAGATAGGAAGCCAGATCTTGGGAGGTACTGTGTTTTCATGCTTGTGTGGTTGGACTAAAATACCTTTAAGGTTTCTTGCAATGTCGAATGTATATAATCGGTTTACTTTCTACTTTGGTCACACTATTTTGTGTTCTCTTTGGATTTCTGACACAGTGTTGAACATTTCCTGAGTCCCACTGGGCACTTCTTAGGGGATAAAGCATCCACACATAGTTCATAGGGTTTTTTTTGTTTGGTTTTTTGTCCTTCAGGAAGTGATATTGTTTGGATGTTTGGCCCCTCCAAATCTCATGCTAAAATGTCGTCCTCAGTGTTGAAGTTGGAGCCCAGTGGGAGGTGACTGGGTCACGGGAAAGATCCCTCATGAATGGTTGGGGTCATCCTTGTGGTAATGAGTGAGTTCTTGTTCTATTAGTTCATGTGTGAGCTGGTTGTTAAAAAGAGCCTGGCAGCTCTTGTCCTCTCTCTGGCTCCCACTCTTGCCATGTGATTTCTATATATGCTCCCCCTCCATCAAGAGTGGAAGCTTATTGAGGCCCTCACTTATGCAGGTGCTGGTATGCTTCTTGTACAGCCTGCAGAACCATGAGTCAGATAAGCCTCTTACTTTATAAATTACCCAGCCTCTGGTATTCCCTGATAGCAAAGCAAAACAGACTAAAAGAGGAAGTCAAGGAAAAATATCAAGAATAAGAGTGAGCTGGAAATCAACCTAATACCAAAGATTTAGGGAATTTGTTAAACTTGCTCCACAAAGGTAATCATATTGTGTTCCATAGGACTTACCCTCCTAGAGAAAAAAAGTAGCAAATTCCCCTCTTGTCAGTTCATAACATACTCTGTTTTCTTTTTCTATTTTCTTTTTTTTGAGTTGGAGTCTTACTCTTGTCACCTAGGCTGGAATGCAGTGGCACGCTCACGGTCACCGCAGTCTTGACCTGCTGGGCTTAGGTGATCCTTCTGCCTCATCCTTCCAAGTAGTTGGAACTACAGATGCATACCACCACGTCTGGCTAGTTTTTGTGATTTATTGTAGAGATGAAGTCTTACCAAGTTGTCCAGATTGGTTCTGAACTCACAGACTCAGGCAATCCTCTTGTCTTGGCCTCCCAAAATGCTAGGATTACAGGCTGAGCCATTGTGCCCGGCCACACACATTAATGGAGCATGTATATTTAATAGAGAGAAAACTTAAACATTCTTATTGTCCAGAGACTAGAAATCACTCTATAAGCTGACAACAGCAAAAATGAATATGGCTTACTTCACTTTCATTCAATGCTTTCCTCTTCATGATAGGATGCTCTCTCATGTGATAGGAGTCTCCGTGGGATCCTAAACTTTTAGACTCTCTACTTATAGATTCTAAACTTATAGATTCTAAAAATTTGAGAGTGATTTAAGAAGTTGTTGAATTCTAATTCTTCATCACATGTAAGAAGAGACCAAAGTCCCAAAAGGTTGTGTCCAAGGTCATACTACAGTTTGTGCAGACCTAGATAGGATCTTAGGAGTCCTGACTCCCAGGTCAGCATTCTTCCCACTGTGTCGTGCTGCATCTACTTTGAAACTAGATGAAAGTCGAGTGTGGTGGCTCATGTCTGTAATCCCAGCACTATGGTAGGTGGAGGAAAGAGGATTGCCTGAGCCCACGGGTTTGAGACCAGTCTGGGCAACATGGTGAGACCTCATCTCTACAATACATCAAAAATTAGCTGAGCTGGTGGCACACACCTGTAGTTCCAGCTACTTGGAAGGCTGAGGTGGAAGGATCGCCTGAGACCAGCAAGTCAAAGTTGTGGTGGCCATGAGCAGCATGCCACTGCACTCCAGTCTGGGCAACAGAGTGAAACTCTGACTCAAAGAAAAAAAAAAGAAAAGAAACTAGATGAATAACACCAAATGCTTAAACCTTTGCAGAATTTTAGAATTAGTGATACAAACATACACATATGCTTGGGAGGAAAAAAAGAGCAGAGCTAATTAAATCTGCAGAGAGAGTTTATAATAATTCTTTTTTTTTATTAAACATATTTTTTATTTTAAAATTGTGGGGTACAGTTAAGGGTTAGGTATAAAATATGCATCATTCAGGTACCCTTGTTGATAAGGGGTGTCCCCCCCATCCCCAGACAGATATTGACTACCATTAATTCTGCTGGACAATATCACCATTAATTTGACCTGTCCTTCTCAATAATGTCAAGAAATACATTCATGACAAAATAACACCTCTGCTTCTGTTTGGGCTTTTCTGCAAGATGGGACAACCACCAGGACAGTGAGAAAAGTACCAAGGTGGTCTTATCTCACCAAGGTGCTGCTCCGACATCACTGCACAAGACTAAACATATTACATCTCTTTGGTGTCTTTGTTTTATAACTGCCCTTGTTTGCCTTCCATGTGAATATGTTGCTAATTTGAGAACAATAAATAGCTCCTGGAGAAAATTAATTTGCACACAGTTGCAATTAATCAGCTGGATTGGAGAGGTGTGCTGGATACAAATGTCTTCTTGAAATGGAAGACTTGAGTACCAGTAGGGTTTTGTGGGGACCAAGCTCACTTGGCTCTGAAGGTGAAGTCAGACCTCAAACTATGGGAAATCATGATTAATTTGGCATTCCACGAGGTCACAACCTTCACAGGGTGTATTTCATGTGAACCCTTAACCAAGAAATGCAGCAGAGGCATGAAACATCTGCTGATCACTTACGAAAGTAGGATCATTGGAAAACATCCTATTCTTTTTCTTCTCCTGCTAGCTGAGCTTTCAGGTTCTCAGTAGTAAAGTCAGTTTCTACATCTAGTTTCATTTTCAGATCTCTTGGGAGAACACACTTACAGACTGGGTAAGAGGGATGAATGACTCAAGTCTAAATTCACCAGGCAAAATATTCACTTACTGGGACCACCTCGACTATGGACGCTTTTTGAAATGTACCAAGTACGATGCTATAACAAAGTTGGCCCGGAAGTTCCTCAGTTCTCACTGACATTTTCTGCCTTAGTACAGGCCAGAAAACAGTACGTTGTCTTGGGAAGAATATTAAGATCAAGCTCTCTGGTTCGAACCACTATGTGCTGATGTGACAAAGAAAGGAAATCTATAAAAACACATTTTTCCAAATAAGTATTTAATGCTAAAAAGGTAAGTTATGTTTCATTTTTACATTCAGTTGATTGATGCTTATTTTATTCAAGTGTTTCATCTGGCCCCAGAAACAAAGATCCTCTCTAAGAGCAAAATAGTCACTCTTTTCAGAACCAGAAAAGAAAAGCTCTTCATAAATGACTCAAAGATAAGATGACCCATTTCTCGTTTATATGATGACATAAACCCAGAGTGAGAGAGGGAGAAGGAAAACCTATCTGAGTAAGTTTGAGAAGTAAATGCTAAAACCAGACACTTCTGTACTTTGTGAGTCATAAACAGTTCGCTTAACTTGGCTCTGGGCACTTCATTTCCTGTATATGCTTTGTCCTCATGCCTGCTGGTCGTGTTTTCAGACTGAAACAGAGAGATGATGATGTTGCAGAGGCTATTATAGTTCTTATAAGAAAATTACCAAAATAAAGATGGTGATAATAGATTTTTGGAAGGTAAAAGCCAGAAAGTAAACTAAAATTACCTAATTTTCAATTATGAGATTGGGAAATGACCATTATGTAAAGATAATTATACAAATAGGCACTGCTTTAAATAAAGCTTAAATGTGGAAATTAGGATTTGCATAGAAGATAAGATAAAGAGTGATTATTTGCTTTGGAGAAAAGGTACATAATAAAGTTCATTCAAATAGCAAGTTCTTCTACATCCTAGAACAATGACTTGATTTCCAAGAATTCAATTCCTGCCTCACTCTTCAGGAAACTGCCTCGCATAAAAAGGTAGCTGCACAGACCCACACAGGTAAGTGTGAACCATCAAGGCTAAGTATACTTGCAGTTTCACTCTCTAAAATCATAGAGAAATTGTTGGAAAACAATAAGAAGGGTAGACAGGTGAAAAATGAATTTAGAATGAGTGGTAGAGAAAGACGATAAACTATTTATGGCCCAAATAAATAAATATCTTTGGGAATTTTTTCCTCATAAAAAATGCTAGTGAGGGATTTTCAGACCAAGACAGAAATAAAAGCCTTTTATCAGCCAAAAATCAACCCAAAAAGCAAGGGATTTGCACTGTTGGAGAATCTAGGTTATGTTCTATAATTTACACACACACAGACACACACACACACACACGGAGACAGCATGTGTGTGTGTGTGTGTATGTAAGAGATCCCTCTGTATCTACTGGTGACAGGTTTCAGGACCCCCTGTGGATAGCAAAATCCAGAGCTACTCAAGTCTCTTTATAAAGCAGTGTCATATTTGCAAATAATCTACGTATATCCTCTAGGAGACTTTAAATCATCTCTGTATTAAGTAGACTACCTAATACAATGTAAATGTCAGGTAAATAGTTGTTATACTGTATTTTTATTGTTGTATTGTTATTTTTAAATTCAAATTTGGTTAGATCTATAGATGTGGAACCTGCAGATACAGATGGCTGACTGTATGTTTTAAATCTCACATTCTATTAGCCATTAGAATGATAGGCTGGCAGGCTTAGGCAACAGAATGAGAATTTTTATGGTGAGATGGTGAGGTGGTGAGGTCCAATTCAGAGGGGACAACATCAGCCCATTAATAAGCATAGTCTATTTTTATACCTTTCTCCAGAAGCAAGAAAGTTGGTTTCCTATCTAAGTTTCTTTTGGTCACCTGACATCTTACTTTTTGGTTTTAATTGTCAGAAGTAGTATATAATGTCAATGACAAAGTCAAAGATGGCTCATGAGGAAGAGTCCTTGCAACTCTACAAAAGTACTTAAGGAACCTGACTTTGCAGAATGAGAGCTGTACAACTCAATCAATAAGACGAGATGGCACGAAATACTATATAACCTGCCCAGACAAGAGGAGTTGGGAAGGAGGGGATCTTTCTCAGTGTGTAGGAAAACCAGGACCACTGGGTTCCTCCCAGGTCTCATGGTGACTTAACTTTTGTGACCTTCATTAAACAGATTTGATTACAGATGAATCTGCAAGGTGTGCCATAGAATAGAGAATCATAAAGACAACTTACCACAAGTCTAAACTCACAAACAGAACAAGGCAAAAAAAAAAAAAAATTCAAATTCAAAGCTGGCAATGGAGAGGGGTACATCCACAGCAGAGTCTGTCTTGGCAAGAGTACTTACTTAAAAAAAAAAAATAACCAGTAAGAGCATAATGTGCTCTTGTTTATATTTTAGGAATAAGAGGAAAAACATCTGAAATGATTTCCCTTGTCACTCCTCAAACTCACCTGAATGCACCGGAACAGGCTTCCCTGCACTTGGACTGAGTCCCCACTCCCACTCCCCAATCAACACTGAGTATTAATCAGAATAGGAGAATCTAAGCTGATTCTAATCCAGCCTCTCTGCTACCCCTCCTCTACCAGGTGCTGGTCAATTATAAGGACTGAGACTTTCACAGCCTATTGAGGACAAGCATGCAGACATGTGTAAACTAAAAAGCATGAAATCAGAGTCATCAAAATTATTTGAAAACAGGTGATTCTTGACAATTCACAAGTCACGAATTAGCATCCTGGGCTCTCAACCTCTTTTCATATTCAATTGTTTTGATAGATAATCTGTTGTCAATCTGTTACACAGGGGATTGCTTTCAAATCTAAGATAAACTCAATATAACCTCAGAGAATGTCCTAATACTAGGAAGGGAATGTACTCAGATATGTAATAAAGAAACCCAGTTGGTAGCATTCAGTACTTTCAGTGGGAAATCAAGAAAATAGGAGAACATAGGCAGTACCTTTAACCTCAATGTGGTGAGGAGTAAGAAAGGCTTCCCAGATTGGTGACATCTAACCTGAGGCAATAGGCAAAGGTAGTGGAAGGTGAAGCCAGTGGCAATGGTAATGGCATAATTGTTTCAGGTGAGGGAACAGCCTGTTTAAAGCTTGGAAGCAGAGGAGAGCAAGGTGGACAGTTACAGCTGTACTTTGGACAATCTGCCCATATGACACAATCTAGCAATGATAGATACCACAAGCAGGCATCATCTGGATGGAGGTGTGGGTATGCGCTCATGCATATTCAAGCAGCTTTATCCAAAGACAAATGTGGACACATGCACTTTTCATATTCATACACTATGGTTTAGTATGGACAGTCACCAGATGCCCGACAATCTCCCCCAAAGGCACCCAAGACAATGGATTTCTCCCAACTTATAGTAGGCAGGTTGCTGACACAAGCTGGATAAGAACTTCCAAGCATACTTCAAACAACTCAATTAGATCAAGAGAAAAGCCTCCCGAAGCAGCTCTATAGATCTACTGTAAAACGCTTTTCTTTTCTTCACAATATTTTAAAAAAAACAAAACACCACTGACTTCTTCCCAATCTGGAATTGAAAGGTTGCTCCAGCCTTTTGTGGTGCCTCCCTTTCAATTTAGCCTTTTTTAGTCTGCCGCAATCACAGCCTCAGCAAACTCTCCGGCCTACAGCATATTTATGGGGAGAACAGTCTCCTTCTCTCTCAGTCAGTCCCAGAAACCATTCATATTCACTGTGTATTTGTACATTTGACAATAGCTCTAGGCAAGAGAAGAGGAGGGAGGATAGAATACCAGCTCTAGGCATTGCAGTCACAGAACAGAACAACAAGGAAACAAAAAGACGAGTAAACCTGGCAGTGGCTTCTTCTTCATTGGGACCTGCAATGGTTATTAGGCACACAAGGGGAAGAGTTAGAATATGACTTCTAACGCATTGTCCATAATTCAGTACTGTGTGAGTGACTAGTAACCCTTCACGTGGTTATCAGAAGTGGGTAATAAATACACTGTTATTGGGGGGAATGACGAGAAGGATGGAGAGTGAGGACTTGGATGACTTGGAAGGAACTCCAGGGACCATCTCTGCCTCTCCATTCTTCCATTTTCAACTTTTATAATTTATACCTTACCTTTCCAGTTCAAGGTTTTTGTTTAATAACTTGGATAAAACTATGTATGTTTACTGAATAAGAAACCACAACACTTACTAAGTGTGAGAGGTGCTTTTCATTGTTATCTCATTTAGTGTTCACAACAAAACTCTACAAAGTAGATAACAGTATTTCCATTTTGCAGATGAGGAAACTAATATAATTTCAATAACCCACCTAAAAATAAACATCAAGGGCATGGCAGAGCCTTGACTTCAAGGCTTAAGATCTTATTCACTGTATACTATCGATTATAAATATCAGTGATTTATAACATTCAATATTTGGTTACTTCTACTAGAGTGCTTTAGCTTTTTTTTTTTTTTAAGAAATCAGTTCTTACAACTCGAAGTCAATTACAAAATATGTTAGACTATTCAACCAGTTGGTTGGATTTTGACACATCAGCTGAATGAGTTATACAAACTCCTCACATTTACACATGACTTTTGTTGTTCAGTCCTTGTCCATAGAGGTCAGAAGGGGCCACTGACCTGAGTTGCAGGATTTCATGTGAGAATATTTTGGGTTAGGACACATATTTCAAGAAATGAGCCACAGTTTTTGAGTCTATTTTCTATTTTCCTGGAGAAGTTATGAAGTACTTCGTGTTTTCTTGCTTCCTCCAATCTACTTTTTCCAACAACCATCAAAATTTTTAGAAATGAAATTTTATCATGTCACCATCTGGTTTAAAAGCTTTCAATGGTCCTTCATTGTACTGAAAATAAAATCCTTGTTGCAAAGTGTTCAGAACAACAAAGTCCCAGTTCCTCCACATGGCAGTTTCTACAAACTACCTGCCCTTTGAGCAATTATGTATGCAAATTTTCTGAATCAATTTTAACTTGTAGGGAGCTCTGAAGTCTTAATTTCTTCCCTTGCAGACCTTGGCATCAACTACTGAGAACCAAATGACCTACTGCATACCTAAGGGATAAGGGAAGGAAAATACAGTGGTAGGTAGCTTTTGTTTCAGTCCTGTTTCTAGGTAGAATGGCAGGCAAAATGTGCTTCAACAAAGTTTTATTCTCTCTAGAAGAACACATAATATTAGAGGTTCTTGAAGAAGTAACTACTATGATGAAATAGCTGCAAAACAAACAAATGACCAAAAAGTAAGGGATTAAAGGAGCAGAGGAAGAGGAAGTTTTTTAAATACATACAAAACCAAATAGAGGACAATTACTAGCTGTCTTTTGTTCCCTCCAGGGATAAGAACAAAGGCAAATAGGTTTAACTCTGGGAAGAAGATTAGGAAATAAGGAGAGTAAACAACAGTGGACCAATAGTTCAAGTTTTTTCATTTTTGTTTTTGTTTTTAAAGGGTCTTGCTGTTACCCAGGCTGGAATGTAATGTTGTAATCATAGCTCACTGCAGCCTTGAATTCCTGGGCTCAAGCAATCCTCCTACCTCACTCTCCTGAATAGCTGGGACTACAGGCATCACCACGCCCACATAATTTTTAAAAATTGTAGACATGGAGGTTACACTGTTGTCCAGGTTAATTTCAAACTCCTGGGCTCCAGTGACACTCCCGCCTTGGTCTCCCAAAGCACTAACATTACAGGTATGAGACAGCATGCCCAGCCCAAGATTTCTTAATTTACTACTAATGTGACGAGTTAGTGTGATAAAAAGAATGCATGTACTCTAGCACTTAACCTCGGTTTTTGCTGGTGTATGATGAGAATGATGACAGCAGCCTCCAGAATTGATGTTATGGGTAAATGAGGTAATATACGTAAAATGTCTTTTGCAGTCAGGAATAACATGGCAGATCTCCACAGGTGCTGGAAACCCTAGCTCTGTGATTTCAAAACTTGCTTTGTGGCAGGATGTGAGAAATGCTCAAATATATATCTTGTATGATTGAGTGAATAAACACAGAAACACTTGTAGCTGGTTTGGAATCAGCAGTTGTCCTCACCTGGGCTGACTGAATATCTCCCACTAGCCCAGTAGCAGGAAGCGGGGTGATGGTAGCATTTCCTTTTGAAAGGCAAATTGCAAGTTTAAAGGCCCAGCCCAGTGCCAGGCCGGTTTTGTTTAGGAAAGGCCAATGGCCCAAAGACTGGCCATTCAATGGAAATGCAAAAAGAGTAACTAATTCACAGACTTATCCAAACCCCTCTTCTGAAGTTGATGGTTAAACCATTTGTTCTTTGAAAAATCAGATTTTGCTGAGTACAACTTTGTAAAATTCCTAAAGGAAGTATGTAATCACTCAACACAACCCCCTCCCTCACCTAAACAAGGGTATAAGACCCCAGTTCTCCAGTTCTGGGGTGCTCGACTTGGACGCATTGGACCCTCGGGCCCACTGGGATGGCCAGCGTAATAAAATGCCACTTTCTATATTTGTCTCGGTGTCACAATCTCTCTATTTTTCCCGCTACAGCTTCACCATAACATTGAGCTGGGGCACTTGTCTAAAAGCAGATTTCTCAGCATATTCCCTAGAAATTCTGATTCAGCACATCTGTGGTGAGGCACAGAAATCTATATGTTTAACAAGGGCTTCTGGCAAGTATCATGTTCCAGCAAGTTTAGAGAATAGTGCCCTAACTTATTTGATGAAATCCGGTGGATCTGGAATGAAACCAGAGAGATCTGTAGAAGCTCACTGTTACTGGTTGAATTGAGCTCTCCTCCCCTCCATAGTAATGTTGAAGTCCTAATCCCCAGTAGCTCAGAACGTGAATGTATTTGAAAACAGGAAGGTTGCAGATATAATTAGTCAAGTTAGGTGAGGTCATACAAGAGTTAGGTAAGACCCTAATCCAATATGACTGGTGTCCTTAAAAGACAATAGTCATGTGAAGACAGGGGCACACAGGGAAACATCAAATGATGGCAAAGAGAGAGACTGGGGCTAGGCAACCTACTAAGGAAGAGACAAGATGGTAAGACAAACCACCAAGGAATTCTTTCCCTACAGATTTCAGAGGGAGCTTGTCTCTGCTGACACTTGGATTTTGGACATCTAGACTTCATACCGGCAAGAGAATACATTTCTGTTGTTTTAAGCCACTCAATGTGTAGTACTTTATTACAGAAGTCCTAAGAAACAAATGGACCTAAAGGTCTCTTCAAATCTAAAGTTTAGGACCACAGTGTAGTAGATCTACCATGGATTGAGAATGATTCTCCCCCCTCCTCTGCTGCTGGAGTGAATTTGTATTTGGCTCTCCAAACTCAGTTCCATTTTGGTGCAATCCAGTCACAATACTCTATTTATTCCCCTTGTTGGTTTAGGAATGAACATGTGACAAAATCCTGACCAAAAAGATGCTGGAAATGTGGAGGGTATGCTGAAAATGGTTTTCTCAAACCTAAAGAGATGACATAAGAGAGCTGGTTTTTATTCCACTGGAAGTTATCATTTCAGAATGTGACATTTCAAACAGCTACAGATGTCTTGCATGAGGATAAACTCTCTAAGGGCAAAGTGGACATACTGAGAATGGCAGAGAAAAAAAATCTGGTCTATGATGGCATCATTGAGGAATCAAATTAACCACGTTTAGAGCACATTCTACTTTTGGCATTTGTGCGCCTTAATTTCTCCCCTAGTCCTGCAATATTCTGTTTCTTATCTTTCCATTTAGCTCTGAACTTTTTCTAGAGGTAACTAAAAATAGTTATGCCTTCTAAACCAGCTTTTTCTTCTTGGATGTGCTTTTTCTTCTTTGATTTAAACTGATCCTGGCTAATACATTTATCTTCT
Organism: Tarsius wallacei; assembly: GCA_963574415.1. Classification (NCBI taxonomy): domain Eukaryota; kingdom Metazoa; phylum Chordata; class Mammalia; order Primates; family Tarsiidae; genus Tarsius; species Tarsius wallacei. The sequence goes on from CAUYQG010164778.1 coordinate 21,719, forward strand.
GACCCTGCCCCAACAAGCTTTTATGTTGGTTCCCAGTGGGCCAGGTTTGGGTCCACTTGAGGATTCCTGGATTATTCTAGATACTCCAGGACTGTTGTCAGTAGAAACACTCTTGGGGTCATCTCACACCTACTCCTACCCTTTCTCCAACATAAGCTTCCTTAACAATATAATGTGCTCTATTACTAAATAGAAGCCAGAATCTGGTTAGAATTGTTCAACTCATCACCAGGTAAATGCAGAAACAAAATCTGCAAAGCTATCACAAGAGCTGTGTTTATGGGAAAGAGTCTTCTTAAGAAATACCAGGAACTCAGCAATTCATTGTTAGGAATTTACCATCTTTTCTTCCTAGAAGCAAGTTTTGACATGAGTAACAAATACAGAAACTATCGAATTAAAAATTTCTTCTAATAAAATAATTAGGTTTTGAGGCATTTACCTGGGTCTATATATTTGTGTGGCTTGTATTTCTTCACATGGCCATTGGAGTCACAAGTGTGATATCACATAACGTCATTTATTTTAGAATAGGAAACTTCTAAGTAGATGGAAAAGGTAAAGAAGAAGGTTTTGACTGCTTTCCAGCTTTATTTATATTAACTTCTTCTGAAAAATGTAGTTGGGGCTACTGTTAGAACCTTTGTGACCCATATTTTTAGTTCCTTGTTGAAGGCAGAAATTCATCACAATATTTTTTCTGACATTCACACTTAACCCTTGTTCACTATGCAAAGCTTTGTGGTCAGCAACAGTTGACACTGCACTCCCCACTCATGTGGCATGTAGGCATTTGGTTAAAAACAGGTGGGAGAAAAGGAAGGACTCATTAATGTCAATTTATCAATCTATGCACTCGGATCAGTATAAAGAATAAAACTGCACACACTGTAAGTATTAAAAAGCAAGACCAGACACAATATACTAAAGTAATATGTTTGTTATAGTCAGTATAGACTTGATAGGCTAAATTTAATTTGGAAATTCCCTTTCCCCAACAAGAATACTAGCGAGATATATGTGTGTAATATACATATGCTTATACATATTGACTGTTTTTCCCAATAATGGCCCACAGGCCTCAAACATGAATTCTGATTAAGCCAGCATCTGCTTCTACTTTGCTTTATGACTCAATGCAAGGAACCTAGCGTCATTTTCTTGACCATTAGACACTTGTAATTAAATGACCAGTCATTCACAGAACTAAATAAATAGCAGAAAAAAGATAATGTTCGTATAGCAGCATTTGGTGTTAGAGTTGGAAGGAACCATGGGGTGAACTAAAAATGTGTTTCTCAAAGTATGGCATGTAGACAATCTATTAGAATCACCTGACCACCTGGTGAAAGCAGACCTTGAACAATTATCATAATACGATAAGAAAGGGATTGGCAGTAGTGGGAAACTGCAGCGGTGGCGGGGGGTGGGGGGGTGAGGGGCACGCCTCATCAACAAGGGTACCTGCATAATGACTATTTGTATATCTAACCCTGAATTGTACCCCACACTTTTAAAATTAAAAGTTTTTAAAAAAGAATCACCTGGTAAACTTTTAACACATACATATTCTTAAAACCCATCCTAAGCCTATTACATTAAGGTGTTGTGGAGTAAGGATTTAAGTCATTCTGGTTGTTACCCTAAAGTTCATGTGTGTCTAAGGAATGGTGAGAAGTTATTTTGAAACATACATTCCCCGCTACCTCCTAAATTTAAGTACATTACTGACTTGTCAGTGAAACTTTTGAAAGCTTTCCAAGCAATCCCTCCTTCTTGGGAATCACTGAACTCTTCTAATGCTTTCATTTTAATGACAGACAAATGAAGTCTAGGTGGCCAACACCCACTAAGACATGCAGCATATGTTACAGGCAGAGCCAGGAGTCCAACTTGGGCTCCTTGACATGTGTTGCACATACTGTGGATACCTAAATGTATTATTTATTAACACTTTTTTATTATAGAAAATACAAACATACAAAGATAAATAAAATTTCATGATGATTCTCCATGTATCCATTATCTAGTTTCCACAGTGATCAGAGTTCACGGCTAACATTGCCTCATCTATACTCGCTATTCTTCCTTCCAGAATCATATCTAAAAATATGTTATCCATAAATATTTGCCTGATTATTATAAGGCAGAATAAAACATTGCTTAGCTTCTTTGTGCTTTAATTTTTTCATCTAAAAAATCTGGAGCCATCAAATATAAAACTTGTGAAGGCATTTATATACTTGGGAGTTGTGGTATACTTCTGTCTCTCTTATCCTAGATTTAAGGAGTATTTAAAAAGGATATATTAGTTTGATAATCTATCAACTTCATAATTGCTTAAGTACAGAAGAAATTGTGATAATATAGGCCCTGCTATATTGAGACACTATGGGCAATTAGGGACAGTTGAGACTAGAAATAAAACAGCATTCACTGGGCCGGGTTATGGTCCTTTTAAAAACAAAACATAATTAGATTGAAACAATAAGCCAAGTAGCAGACAATTAGCTAGAGATTCGAAAAAACTTGGCCAAACTTCTACTTTTATTTAGAAATACTTGGATTTGCATACTAATATAGGTAGAAAGTTTTCATAACAAGCCTCAAATTGTGTGCAAAATGCTTAAAAGCTTAAAAGGGAGAGAGAAAAGGAAGGGGGGAGAGAGAGAGAGAGAAAGGGAAGGAGAAAAGGAGAGAGGGAGGGGAAGACGGGGTGGGGGGGAGAATGAGAACAAGAGACACTAACTCATGTATATCTTCATTCAATACAAGGAGTTAATTATCATTATGGCAAATTATGCAGCGAATAAATTGAGGTAATCATAGGGCAATCATCTCTCAATTCAATTAACAGGAGGCACAATATCTTGTAAAATTCCAATAGATTTAGAATGCTTTCTGTTATTGCTGCTTAATAGTGGAAATGTTCAGGAAAATTTGACTTTGGAGCGTAGTGTTTAACATAATCCCTTGTTCTAACAATGACAGGACCACAATTCTAAACCAGAAGGATTTATTTTATATTTCTCTGTCTGCCACAATATACTGAAAAGAAATAAACAAAATAGAACAAAGCAAAATGATCACAAGTAGACATTAGGGTCCCCTCTTTCAGATTTCAAGATAAATAGTGGCTGACAAAGGTGTTTAAGGATATTGATATAAAAGAGAAGCCCATGAACTAGTGTTTTACCTAAACATTACTGCAATACTTTTTTTGAGTTGGAGTCTCACTCTGTCACCGAGGCTGGAGTACAGTGGCATGCTCACGGCCACCGTAGTCTTGACCTGCTGGGCTCAGGTGATCCTTCCACTTTAGTCTTCCAAATAGCTGGAACTACAGATACATGCCACCATGCCCGGCTAATTTTTTGACTTATTGTAGAGACAAGGTCTCACCAAGTGGCGTAGGCTGGCCTCAAACCCCTGAGCTCAGGTAATCCTCTCACCTCAGCCTCCCAAAGAGCTGGGATTATGGGCTTGAGTCACCGCGCCCAGCACTGCAATACTCTTATAAAATGTCTGGAAAGCAAATCTATATGTGTTCATATATGTATATATAACTGTGTGTATATATACAAACATACACATTTACCTATATATAAATACATATATACAGGGTTGCCAAAAAATGTATACACATTTTAAGAGATCTTATCTATTTATTACTTTTCAACGTTGAATTAAATGACGGTAGCAATGTGTAATTTATGACATTCCCTCAATCGTGCTTCCACCATTTTCTTTGACCTGTGATGATAAGACTAGCATTCATTTGATTAAGGCCATCTTTCAAGGAAACATCATACTTAAAATGGGTATACTTTTTTTGGGCATGTGATATGTATATATACATACTCTATGTATATAAACATAAAATACATCCATACTTTTGCTTATAATGTCAGGACAAGTGTCTGATACATTTCTTAAAATTTTGAGAGGAAATTAGAATAACACATAATTCTATTAAACACTACTACCTTTAATATTGCTTTCACAAAGCATGCAGTTTATTCTGAATTGTTTGTGGTTTTTTTTTTTGTTTGTTTGTTTTTTTGTTTTAGATTTAGCATGAAACCAAATTCCGTGATTCAACCAAAAACATCATTGGACCTATATATTAAGAAATGAGAGTATAGCTTATTTCACTATATCGTAAACTACATTTCCTGGAGGACAAGTGATTTGCCTCAGGTCACAAAGCTAATTATTTGTCAAGCCTGGTATTTTAAATTTTGTAAGAAGATATGTCAATTGAATCATCTAGCAAAGCATAATCTACTGCGGAACCTGTAAGAATTCAATACAGCACTTGCTTTCTAACCTTGAGAGGGTTTGAATCTAATTTTAGGAGAGAACATACCAGAACAATTACTAATTATTAGCATGTTGCTAAATTATGTGATACACATTCATAATGTTTTGGAACTGGAGTAAAACAAAAAGCATCAGTCAGTATGGACAGGATACATTTACCTGAGCTTTGTCCTAAGGGTTAAAGACTTAAGCTTTAGCCTCTAGGAATTTGCAACCTAGTGTTGGGGGGGGGGGTAGGTAAGATAACACTGAAATAATGATCTCTGTTCAGAAATGTGCGGGTTTTGGTTTTTTTACAACTAAAAGCAAAGTCCAATAGAAATGCTGCAGTTAATAAATGTCATTAGTAGAGGACTCCATCTCAAAAGAACTGGAGAAGTCATAAGTTGGTTCTGATGGGCAACAGATACATCAAAGATAGAGGTGGAAAAGAAGACATTTCAGCATTAATATGAGTCAAGACAGGGAGGTACAAAAAGTGGCAGGCGCATTGGCTGAGACAAAGGGCAAGTGTTGGTGTATGTTGGGAGAGAAGACTGGAAAGGCAGCTGAGACCGGGTATGGAGAGCTAGGAAGCCACACTCAGAAGTCGAGACAATCTCCTCACGCCCCAGGAGTCACTGAAAGTTTTGCAGGGACTGACAAGTTGTGACAGTGTTTTGGAAAGATAACTCATGTGACAAGGGAGATTGGACCTTCGAGCAACTAGAGCAGAGTAGCCAGTTGGGAAGCTATTATTATATTTCAGAAGAGAGATTAGGGCCCAAAGTAGGGCAGTGGCAAAATAAATAAAAGGAGAAGAAGAAAAGAACTATCGGTACTGTCAGCTGGCTGAATATAAAGGGGAGGGAGGAATGAAAGATGATTCCAAGGTTTCAGCTCAAAAGCGAGAGGGCAGGGATCCACTAGCTCAGACAAGGAAAAGGAAGAGGGGGTGGAGGGACAGTTTTAGCAGAGAAAACATGAGACAAGTTCATCCAGTGAGTCTGAGGTGGCAGCCAGCATCCTCTGGACATATTCAGGAGGTGGCTAGGAACTGAAACTCAAGACAGAAGCTTAAAAAAAAAAAGAGTGACCAGACATTCACCTCAATTATGAGGGCGCATGAAAAAGGATGCAGAATTGAAATAGTGGTAAATAGCGTGAGATACACAAAGTTGAGGTTTCCCCTGGCAGAAGGCCCTTTTTGGTAGCTGGTGGTACCCTCACAGCAAGTGAAGAAGACAGCAGGCAGGAAGGTCGGGCATACAATCTCCCCCTCGGCAGGCAGGGTTCTAAATCCGAACCTCTACAACCATTTTCTGAACTTTCTCAGGTTTACAACTCCATTCCTTTATTATAGTCCGTTATGTTTTATGTATTCATATTACCATACCAGCTCTAGGTTATGACTTTGAATACTCCTATTCTGCCTCTGTGTCACAGAACATACATGGAAACACGAATGTGTCTTCATTTCAACACATAGGCAATGAGAATTTCAGAATTTCTACTTAAGAAGAGCTTAAGATAGCCAGTGTTTTTGGACTAGGATGTCAGATTTATTTTGAAGCTTTGTGTGCTTATTAAAATGTGTAATTTTTTGCACTGAATGTTATAGGAATAAGGCCTCCTAAACATGCATTTATTCATACTTTATGTACTTTTGATGGTGCTATCACGTTGGCTGATGTACTATATTAGTTTCCTGTGGCTGCTGTAACACATTAGCACATACTGGGTGTCTTAACTCAAGCACATTTATTTTTTCATCATTCTGGAGGCCAGACATTTGAAATTAGTATGACTGAGCTAAAATCAAGACATCAGCAGGGCCACATTCTCTCTGGAGGTCCTAGGAAAGAAGTCATTTCTCGGCTCTTCCAGCTCTGGTGACTGCCAGCACTCTCTGGCATGTGGCTGCTTCACTCCAATGTCTGCCTCCATTTTCAAATCACTTACCACCTTCTCTTCTGTGTATGTGTGAGGCTGGGAGGGACTGCCTCCCTGCTTCACTCTAAAAAGGATACTTTCCAAAGTGTTCACTGCTCGCCCAAACAATCCAGGATTATCACCCCTCCCTTTTTTTTTTTCCAACAAAGTTTATTAGAGAAAGAAGGGAGAAAAGAAAGAATGACATGCCCGAGTTGACAGGGCGAAAGAAACAGCCAATCTCAAGATTCTTAACTTGATCATACTTGCAAAGACTCTTCTTTCAAATAAGGTAAAATTCACATATTTAAACATCTTTGGGGGACGTTTTCCAACTATTATAGGTGGGCTAATGCATGTTCTCCAGCCACTCATAGTGAATTCCTAGCTAGTTCCTTCATGGAATCCTAAATGGCAAGATGCTAGCTGAAATATGAATTTTGATTTAAAGAGGAACTGACTTTTTATATCCATATTGGTCTAAATCCATTCATTCCAGTCTCTTTGCAACACTCTGCTAGTATATGATGGATTCCATATGAAGTCTGTCATTTTTGGAAGTAATCTTGATTTTGGATTCAGTTTTACATTACTTTCATCAGAACACTGCACAGTAATGTGACATATGGATTTAATTAATATTATGCTAAGCCTAAGATCATCAATTCCCACTGGTGACATTAAGATGGAATCAATGTTGCAAGTCCAAAAAATATGCATTCTGACAAAAAGTGGCAGCAATTAGAAAAGTGTTAAAATTAAATACATAATATAAACTTCATGCTAAGACACAATATATATGGCAAAAATAAAGATACATATTGGCATAATAGCTGTTGATAGTAATTAAATACCACTGTCATAAATGTTTTTAGTCACTTTACTAAAAAGGGAGGCAAACAGTGAAAAATTAGAAAGAAAGGATCTAACAGTGAAAAATTCAATATTTAATTATATTTGATATGCCAAATTCTCCATTATTTAGTTGAAGCAACCTTAGAATAATATTAAGATTAGGCTGCACTTGTTAGACAAATTCTAAGTTATTGTTGGTTAACTGCTGAGGGGTTAAGGAAGTCATTTGAGAACCAACATTTCCAAACATGCCAACCACAAAGTAGACAACCCATGGGCCAATAACCAGGATCTCCATGAACTCTGGACTGAGACGGTACCACACTTTGAACGAGACCCGCCTGGGCAACTTGGCGAGACCTCATCTCTACAACAAATCAAAAATCAGCCGGGCGTGGTAGCGCGCGCCTGTAGTTCCAGCCACTTGGAAGGTTGAGGCGGAAGGATCGCCGGAGCCCAACAGGTCGAGGCTGTGGTGGCCGGGAGCGTGCCACTGCACTCCAGTCTGGGCGACAGAGTGAGACTCCAACTTGGAAAAAAAAAAGTATAGTTGAAGTTGTGTACTTGGTCTTTGAGGAAAGGAATAATATATGCAAGTGTAAAACTTCTAAATAAAAACAAAAAAAATGTGGCTTGGATGTTTTGAACATCTGGATGCTTGATCTGCATCAAATAACTCAGAGGATTAACTGAAACTTTTTACTTTTTAATTTGCTCATTTTCAAGTCAAAATAATGATTCATTGTTTTGGCTAGCTCATATTTATTAAGAAGCTACATCTTCCCTCTCACCTGGGGGGTCAGGCTCTGTTATTTGTAAACTCTATATACCTAAATTATAGACCTATATAGTCAGCAGAAGAGATTTTCATGTTTTGCTGAAGGTTTAGAAAACATACTGGAGCATTTTAAACTCAAGGAGTGCATGTCTACAAGCACAGTACAATTTTTTTTTAAAAAGAAACCTGACTAATCTGGGAAAATCAAGAAATATTTAAAATTGATATTTTAAACAAATACCCTGGTAATTCATCTAGGTTGGGTTTGGAAATTCACCCTCATAAGCACTCATAGAAATAGTATTGGTGGTATCTTTGTTCAGAAGACATAAATCAAATATATTTTATCACCCTATTCTAGTCTTAACATAATTTCCTTCATGTTGTTTTTTAAATGTGACTACTAGGAAACAGAAGATAGTGCTGAGCTAGACTGTCAGCTGGGTGAAGAGGGGTATTAATGAGGGTATCAGAACAATGGAACAAGGTGTGACCCTAGTAACGAGGATCCTGGTCTTACAAGAGAGGCAGAGATGTTGATCAAGGGAAGTGATTGGTTGAGGACTGCAGTCTGGAGGTCCAAGAGGGACCATCCAGAAGGCAAAGTCTCCTCCTGCCCTGGAGCATAATATGTCCATTGGTGAGAATCATCCAGCCCTTAAAAAAAGCTGGCCATTTTGTACATTATTTTACAATGCAATATGCCAATTACCAATTATTATATGAGACTGATTTTTTTTTCTCTAACAACAGGGGAAGCTAACTATTTTTAAAACATTTTTGGAAGGAAGCTGCAATTGAACTGGGGCAGAGAACTGAGCAGGACATTCAAAGAAAGACTAGCAACAACCTAAGAGCAGTAGAAAGACTTCCTCCAAACAGCCCTATTAGACCAGGGAAAATAATGCAACCACAGCACTGTAGTTCTTTAAGATCTTCACATAAGAAATGCTTGGATGGTTTATAACCTTGTTCTTTTCTAGTCATTTTTCTTCTGACTTACACCCTACCACACTTCAGAGGACAGTAGTCGGGTGTAAAGTTTGAAGTTTTAAAGTTTAGTAGCTTTTGAGTTATGTGTACACAAAATACCTCCAGGCAACATGAAAAATCCATTTTTTCCTGGTTCCGTAACTTGCAAGACAGCTGAACAAATCCTTCTAAACTTTTCCCTTTTACCAACACATTTAAACTAATGTCAAGCCCAGGAAGTCTGAAGCTTTAAGTATACTTTTTCAAGTATACTCCTCTTTAACTAATTATGACTTCCTTCCAAAATGTTTTAAAAATAGTTATCTCTCCCTGTTGCTATAGAAAAATATTAGTCTCACATAATAATTGACAATTGACATATTTCATTGTAAAATAATCTGTATAATGACCTGCATTACTTTTCTTTAAATTGGTGTACAAAGTTACAAAAGTAATAATAAATGTGACTTTTGCCTTTAAGCCCAAGGTCCTGGACTTGAAGCATCAATGTCTATATAACAGGTTGGACAGGGAGTTTAATAAACCTGATATTCTATAGTGAAAAGATGCTTTATAAGAAATGGGGTGTTAGCCAGGTGCAGTGGCTCACGACTGTAATCCCAACACTTTGGGAGGTGGAGATTAGAGGACTGCCTGAGTTCAGGTGTTCGAGACCAGCCTGAGCAACATGGCAAGATGTGGTCTCCACAATAAATCAAAAAGCTAGCAGGGGAATGGTGGTGCATGCCTGTGGTTCCAGCTACTTGAGAAAGCTGAGGTGGAAGGATCGCTTGAGTCCAGCAGGTGGACGCTGGGATGGACAAGAACATGCCACTGAACTCCAGTCTGGGTAACAGAATGAGACTCCAACTCAAAAAAAAAAGACTTC
>CAUYQG010164779.1:0-10987 GCA_963574415.1 Tarsius wallacei
CCTTCCAAGTAGCTGGAACTACAGGTGCGCGCTATCATGCCTGGCTAGTTTTTTGATTTATTGTAGAGATGAGGTCTTGCTTGCCCAGGCGGGTCTCGAACCCGCGGGCTCAGGCAATCCACTCACCTCAGCCTCCCAAAGCTGCGGGATTACAGGCTGAGCCACCGAGCCCAGCTATGTAAAGATTCTTAAAGCTCAATAATAAAAAGATAAATAACCCAATTAAAAATGGGCAAAGGACTTGAATAGGCAGTTTTTTTCCAAACAAAATTTACAGATAGACAAAGTGCTTATTTAAAAGATGATTAACATTATTAGTCATTGGGGAAGTGCAAATCAAGACCACAATGAGATAATACCTCACAAATAATAGGATGACTATAATAATAATTTTTTAAAAGACAATATCAAGTGTTGTTGAGAATGTGGAAAAATTGGAATTTTTATACAATGCCAGGGGGAGTGCAAAACACTTTGGAAAATAATCCAGGAGTACCTCAAAAGATTAAACATTGACTTACCATATGACCCAGCAATGCCACTCCTAGGAATAACTAAGAAAGATGAAAATATATGTTCACATAAAAATGTGCACACTAATGTTAGTAGCAGCTTTATTCATAATAGCCCCAACATGGAAACCATTTAAATGTCTTATTAAGTGAATAATAGATAAAGAAAATGTGATGTAGCCACACAATGAAACATGAGTCTGCAATAAAAAGAAACAAACTACTAGTAACACTATCTCAGTTGAAGAGTAGCTGGAAAAGGGCAAATCACCTTCAAAAGAAAAACAAAATAATCTTCTTAGTTACTAAAAAACCTGAAATTAAATCTCCAGTTGAAATCTTGTGGTAGCAATTCTGTTCAAAATTCATTTTAAAAGTGAGTTTTAAAAATTCATGTTAAACTTCATTATTTTGTGTTAAAGAAGTTTTCATCGAGAACAAAGATTCTGTTAAAAAGCAATTAAGTGCTTGTTTCTTTTAAAAAATATTTATTCCCTAAGAAAATGTCAATAACACTTAAGCGAAGTTTAAATTCCCATGTAGATTTTACTTGTGGATTTGATTTTTATTTTTATTTGTTATTTTGCTTTTTTGTGTTGGAGTCTCACGCTGTCTCCGACACTGGAGTGCGGTGGCTGCTCCCGGCCACTGCAGCCTCGACCTGCTGGGCTCTGGTGATCCTTCCGCCTCAGCTTTCCAAGTAACTGGAACTACAGGCGTGTGCTACCACGCCTGGCTAGTTTTTGATTTATTGCAGAGACGACGTCTTGCCAAGTTGCCCAGGTGGGTCTTGAACCCGCGGGCTCAGGCAATCCACTCACCTCAGCCTCCCAAAGTGCAGGATTACAGGCTGAGCCACCGAGTCCGGCTTTAGATTTTATTAGCTGCTAATAAATATGCTTTCATATGTGGATTCTGGCAATCTTTAATGAGCACAAATAAAACATGTATAATGCTTACTAAACATAATTCAAGACATTTAATAAACTTTAATTTTTATTTCAATATGAAACCATTATGGACTTTTGAAATATGTTTAAAAGGTTTGCTAAGGACCATGATTTATTTATTCTATAAACACCTTTTTTTAAGGTATCTCATGTGTCAGGAAGTGTGGAAGGATCTGGTGATAATAAGAAGTCATGGGGCTCACAATGTAGGTTTGAAGAAAGTCAACAGGGGACTCGATCTTGAGACAGAATGAAAAGAGAGTCATTCCAAGGTAGAGCCAAATCTAATGGGAGAGGCGGAGAACAGACTTCTTGGAGAACAAACCGTTTAAGCTGAGCTTTAAAGAGTACGTAGGACCTTCCTAGGAAAAGAAGGGGCAGTGGACATTCCAGTATGGTAGAATAACATGCAAAATGTACAGTCATATATCTTGGAGTCGGGGAGCCTCATATGGTCAAATAACAGGACCTTGGAGGAAGGGGGTGGAGAGATGTTGTGGGAAATGAGGCTGAAGAGGTAGAAAAGGTCCTCTTACTCAAGGGCCTTGAATGCCATGCTAAAGGGTAGTGACTTGGTCCTGTACTCAGTGGGAATCATGAAAGGATTTTGGTCGGTGCCTTATAAAGATAAGATGACTGTGCAGGGTGTGAAGGACAAATTGGAGAAGGAAGAGACTGAAGGCAGGGAGAATAGCCAAGAGGCTGCTTGATTTTGATTCAGGCAAGAGAGAAAGCCCTGACTGGGAGCAGTAGCAGTAAAAATGGAAAGTGGTAGGATATAGAGATAGGAGATTTTGCTTCACCCTGGCTGGGGGTGACTAGAGAGAGAGATAGCATGAACGGAGATAGAGAACACAAGAAAAATAGTCAAAGTTCTTAAACTTTTAAAGTGAAAAGACTGGATTTTGATATGGGATTTTAGTTTGGTACTGTATGATTCTGCATGCAATCCCATTTATACACATATCACTTTTGTTCCAATGAACTATTGCCCCACTAATTTTAATGTGGTTTTGTGGGTTAATAAAAACCAATTCTATCTACTAGCATTGCTCAATTGAAACTGATTCTATTTGTCACTTTATTAATTGTTCAATTGAAATACCATTGATTATTTGCAGGTACATATTTTGAAACATTTAGGATTAGTCTGTGCATTCTATTCTGAAAAAATCTCTAAGGTGCTTCCTAACTTTAAGATTCTTCTATACGTCTCTGTGTGCTGGAGCAGGATATCTTTAATGTCAAAAGCCCCAAGCAGCTCAGCAAAATTGGAATGGTAACAAGCTTCTGTGCTCACACCCTGGTTAGGATAGTGGTGTCAACACCTCCAGCAGAGCTGATAGAGCTGTCTTTCAGTCTGTCTGCAGGCTCTGTTTACATTCTGCAGGTTAGCTAGAAACACGCTCACCACCACCAACCCCTGAAAAAGATCTCTGGGTCAACTTGACATCCCTAGATTCTCCATGTACTGTATTTCTTCTGCTAACCGTCTCTCCTGCTATGTCACATTATATGATTTCTTTGGGAAAATAAATTAAGCTGAGTGTGTAAACATCATATGAGCTCTAGAGATGTTGCCAAAAATTATAACAGTGGAAGTCAACAGCAGATTTGCCTAGCGCTCGTTCAAGGGAAACTTTTTTAAAATTTTAATATATATTTTTTATTTTAAAATTGTAGGGTACAGTTAAGGGTAATGTATACAAATATTCATAGTGCAGGTACCCTTGTTGATGAGGTGTGCCCCCCTTTCTCCAGACAGATATTGACTGCCATTAATCCCACCTCCCTTGCCCTCCCTGTCCCCTCCCCATAGTTTCCCGCCACTCTCAATCCTTTTCTTATAGTATTACGGTAGTTGTTCAAGGTCCACTTATGAGTAAGAACATGTGATGTTCAGATCTTTGTTTCTGTGAGAGATCACTCAGTATTATAAACTCTAATTCCATCCAGGTTGCTGCAAAATTCATTATTTTGTTCTGTTTCATGGCTGCGTAATATTCCATTGTGTGTATGTACCACATTTTTAAAATCCAGTCTTCTTTTGATGGACAGCATGGTTGGTTCCATGATCTTGCTATTGTGAACAATGTTGCGATAAACATACGTGTGCAGGTATCTTTTTTATAGAGTGATTTGAGTTCTTCCGGGCATATTCCCAGTAAGGATATTGAGGGGTCATATGGAAGGTCGATTTTTACAGCTTTTAGGAATCGCCACACTGATTTCCACAGAGGCTGTACTAGTTTACACTCCCACCAACTTATCCAATTTGGAGGGAGCTCAGGTTGATCTGAAAGGTGGAAAGAATCACTAATGCTTGGAGTCTTTAGTGAGGTAAAACTGGAACTCAAATATGACTACAAAGCTAAGGGAAAACATTTTAGGAGGGAGGCAGCTCCTTGGGAGAAGATATACATAAATAGCACATATATGTGCATACCACGAGCTTGATGAAAGAACTGTCTAGGGTTGAGGATGTCTAGGGTTTCAGAGAATGTTGCTGTCTGTACTTCCTGAGCCATGTCTAATTTATAGTCCCAAATGTCCAGTTCTTATGATTCTCCTGAGCCTCAGACCTTTGAATCGAGCTGTCTCTTGAGTATAAATACAAGGTGTCTCATGGGTCCTCAAACTTTGACCAGCAGGTGAACTTGCATTTCTCCCCCAAACAACACCTTCTACCCTATTTTCCATCTCAATTAAAATCACCAATGTCTCCTTAGTCATCTCCTTCCCTTTCACACTCCAACCCAACTTCTTAATATCTACAATCCATCAATCCTTCATTGTCACTGTTTTAGTTGGGACTTATATCACTTATCTATTGCTGTGTAAGAAATTATTCCAAGTGTTGGCGGTATAAAACAACCAATACCTGTACTTATTATTTCCAGTTTCTGAAGCACAGGAATCTGGGTGTGACCTAGCTTGTTTAAGCATCTTTCACAAGGCTGCAGTCAGGGAGTCAGTCAAGACTGCAGTTATCTAAGGCTCCACTGGGATAGGATTCACTTTCAAGGTCACTAATGTGGTTGCTGGCCTGTCTCAGAAAATGTACTTCCCAGCTCATTCGAGTGGCTGATGGGCAGGTTTCTGGTTCTAGCTAGTTTCTGACCAGAGACATATGCTACTTGCCATCTGAGCCTCTCCATGGGGATGCTCAAAACATCGCAGCTGACTTTGAAAGTAAGTCATAGCCTTTCTTTAACTTAATCTCAGAAGTTGCATACCATCACTTTTACTGTTTTTCTTCATAGGAGCGAGACACTAGGTTCAGCCTGCACTCAAAGGAAGGAGAATACACAAACTCACGTGAATGCCAGAAGGCAGAGGTCTTTGGAGGCCAACCAAAAGTCTGTCCACCAGAGGGCCCTTGTTTTTGGCCTGAATGCAATGCATGCACTGGCATCCCATCTAGCCTCAGGTCTCTAGAGTCTCCCCACTCTGAGTCACCCTCCATATCACAACCTGAAAAGTGTTCCTATAAAAAACAATCTAATTATGCGACACTGCTACTAAAAAACCTCTGTTGGCAACCTGTGCTGTCCACAGGACACAGTCAAAACTCCTTGGCAAGTCATCCAAGGCCCTGTGCGATCTGGTCCTGGCTTCTTAGTTCTTTGGCCTTTTTTCCTACGACCATACATTTCCCCTGCAGCAATACCAAACTTCCTACAGTTCCCAGGTTCCCTGAAACAAGCCAGGTTCTTATAAGTTTTTCCACAAGTTTGGAGGAAGTGAAAAATGTATGTCCTATCACAGCCTGGTCTTATTTTCTGCCTCTTGTCCTTCAAGGCACAGTTTCAGTGGCACATCCTCTGAGATACCTACCCCGACACTTCTTGCCTTTGTGCTCCCACGCTCTTTGAATATAGCTCTGTTAGAGGAACTTATAAAGTGCCTGACACATATGATGAGGCACGTGATGCAAGTTCGTCATTTTCTTTTTAAAAATATCAAATAATGTCAGAGCTGTACAAAAAAAGGGGGACAGAGATCACTGAAGTTCAAATGAGGAAGGACTTGAAGGGTTTGAGAAGAAACAGGGGTTTTTGTCTAAGGTTACACTGCTACTCAGTGGCTGAGCTGAAACAACTAACTAGCTTAGCTATACCTCCTCAAATCAACTCAAGGACTCTTTCTATTTCTACAAAAGTACTTTCACTGCTTCTAGGCTCCCTGTTGCCTTCTGACATCTATAATTCTCCAAAGGTGAGGAAAAAAATGGAAGTTTAAAAATAAGCCTGCAGGTGATGCTTCTTTGTCCCTATTAGCGTCCATGTGAGTCCTAGTATTGTCTCCAGTTCGTGTGAACAGACTTCCTATATGATAAGGTGGTGAAAATCACATTCTAATCTTAGGCAAATAAATATGAAGAAATCCCATCCACTCTTTGTTTTTTGTTAGAGGGTTGAATTTGTTTGCAGACTTTATGAACCTGGAAGACCACTGTTGCCCACCCCCCCCCCCAGTAGCTGCATTCCTCTCCATTTCCTGTAAGTCCACCCAGCAGTTTCTTCCCTGAGCATATGGATTTTCATTTCCAGAGCTATAAACTCCAGGATATTCACGAAGGAAGATGTATGGGTCACAGAAGGTTCTCCTTTTTTTCTTCTTCCTTTTCTACTGAATAAATCCTTAACATACCAAAAAGAGCTGTCCGAGAGATAACGGGGACTTGCAGCATGTGCTGCCTGAGTAGCTACAGCAGCAATGGCAATCCCAGTGACAGCCCAGTCCCTGAAATCAGCAAGAATGAAGAATCTGACAGGAGGTGCTGAGAAGGAATATACTGCAACAGCTCACGAGGTGCTGATGTGGGGAGGGCTGTGCTAGGGCAGCTGGTTGTGTTTTTAAAATCCTAAAGATATAGCGAGGTCCTCACCAGATATTGTGTACTTTCAGTAGGGAGAGGAGAGAATTAGGGCTCAAACTGCAAAGTCAGTGAGTCTTTCAGAGCTTGGGCCTTGTAACCAAACAGACTTTAAATGTCAACTCTTCCCAGGGTCCATACATTCGTTGACATTCCTTGACCACGTTTCGTTAACTTCTCTAAGACCCAAGTGCTTCTGTAAAATGGGAATAATAGTGGGACTTACTTTATGACATTGCTCTAAGTTTAAATAGGATAATGCATGTGAACAGCCTATTACTCAATACACAGAAAAATTACCTTTATTATTACAGACCTAGGAGAATCCAATTCCCCACGCTTTAAATGATCATTAGACTATAACCTCTAATACATCAATCCACGGAGCCTCTAAAGCCAGCTCTTCTGCTTACTAGCTATGTGGTCTCGGATATTATTTCTTAAGTTTTCGGAGTCTTCAATTTCCTTATATGTAAAATTGGATGGTATTGACTTCACAGAGATGTAATAAAGAAAAAATAACGTAACACAATGCCTGGAACATTCTATTATTATACTGTGCATAGCCTTTCTACAGCTTCATGCAATCCAGGTTTACTCTTTTGCTGAAGTGGAAAGAGTACAGGCTTTGCAATTAATCACATTTCAGTTTGAGATGTTTCAACTGTATGTTCCAGAATCCTGGTTTCTGGGTTTCAATCCCAGTTCCATCACTTACTAGCTATGTAACCTTGGACTAGAACTTTAACTAGGAGTCAAAGATTCATCACAGATCCTTTACTTACATTTCAATAGTACACACTAGCTATAAAATATTCTCAGCCCTGAATTTAAATCTTAGCAGTATATTCATCTGCAGAAGTTGTTTCTGCCATTTTCAAAGTATTTGAGAAACCCCTGCACATTACTTTGACTTCTCTAGTCCTCAGTTTTCTCATCTGTAAGATGCTGATTATAACAGCATAAATCTCAGAGTTTTGTTGTGGCTATCAACCCAAAATTTGGCTCCAATGTCAAGACTAATGATATCAAACACACACCAAATGGGGACGAAAAGGGTTGTTAATTAAATAATAAGGCCCTTCCAAGGAGAGCAGTGCAGGCTTCCCAAACTGGTCCAAAATTGACATGAGAGAGCCAAAAAAAGAGACTGGGCAGAGGGTTATTGTGGTTATAGAGTGGAACTAGGATATGAATTCTCAGGAGCATATGTGGTTTAAATGCTGCCAGCAAAAAAGGAGGAAGCACCCAAACTTTCTTAAAAGCTTGCCCATACGTGGGGAACAATGAGAAGAGAGAAGTGAGACTTAAAAGCTATCAGTAGTCACACATGAAAAAATGGAGTTGGACTCCTAATTATATGTTGTGACCCAGTAAACGAGATAATGCATATAAAGTATAAAGAACAGTAGCTGTTATTATTCAAATCCCAAGTCTTGATAGAGTCATTGGCCTGCTCTACTGAAAATCTGTGATTTCTTTACGTTAAGAGGTTCTGCAGTGTATTGGAAAGAGTATGTAATAAATGGGCCCATCGGGCAACCTGGTTTGCCCTTGATTAGCTCTTGGGAACTTCCCCTCAAGGCCTCAAGTGTAAAATGAAGGGATAAAACTAGATGCTCTCGAAGGCTCTCTGTGGGTCTAACAGGGTCTGAAAGGCGCAGTGGCTGGCTCACTCATGAAGAGGTATTGCTGCAGAATGAAGAACCATTGTCATTCCTTTTCAGTTCATTTTCCACCATGTTCCAGATCTTGCTGCATCCTATGCTATTTGGGCCATTAAGACAGATCTAAATCAGCAGAGTAAAGAAGTAAACAAACAATGGAGACCGAAAAAAAAGGGCTCTAGCTTAAGTCCCAATGGATCAACTATTGTTCCACAGCTTTCCCACAGCCTGAAAAAAATGTTACACATCACCCTTGTCCAAAAAATCTGTGATTTCTACATTCTTACAGATCATTCTCTTTTTGTCTTTATTATAAAGATATTTCCATTGAAAAATATTTATTTGGGATGAAAAATAAAAGGAGAGAAGGAAAAGTATTAGAGACATGAAAATTTAAGAAAGTAGTCCCCAGAAATGAGAAGATCTTATGCCACCTGCATGAACATTCTTTCCATCTAAAGAATACTTCCACTAGTGAGCAAGCTAGCACTACCATGTTTGGAGAGGGTGCCAGTTTGCAGGAAAAGACACAGAACTATAGTAAGTCTTTGGTGAACATTTCTCAGGAGCAAATGAAGTTGAAAGACAATTTCCCAGGGAATTGTAACTTGTTTGCTCAGAGCAATCCTGATGTCGAAGCTCTCAGATGTCCCTCAACTCAGCTATGCATAAGAACATTCTAGTTGACAGTAAGTTTCAATTTACTTCTGATCACTTTTTTCAAGCTTGTCAACACTTCAACTGCAGATCATTTGGGGAGGGTGGAAGGGGCAAGACTATGAAAGTGCATGGCAGACTAAGAGGTAAACCACTCTCAAGAAGACATGGTCCAGGATTGAGCATGCTGAAAAAATGATGGCCATTCCTACCTTAGTAAGTACTGCTCTTGGCTTCTTTGGCTTTAGAAATGTCATTGGGACATCTCTATGACCATTCTGATAAAAGATGTACACCACAGAAGGCTTCCTTGTAAAAAACAAAAAAAAAACCCTAAATCTCACATTATATACATATTTTCCTACTCTTTTCACACGTTGAAGGGTAGCATGTGCCATGGATTTCATCCTTGTGACATATAAGTTTCCACTTCAATGTCCCAGCCAAGTGAATCACCAGCTTGGATGCCTCTAGGGATGAACAAATCACAACCATGTGGGGAACCTTTGGGAAGCTCTTACTATTCTGTATTGCACCTTTCACCCATTCCTCTTAGTAGGGACTTACAGAGTTTACTCCCTATTTGTCCTAGGGCAGTCCTGTGCTCTGAGGGTGTCCATCTCCAGGCCGATCACTCTCCCTTTAATTTTTCCTCATTTGGATGGCTATTCATGCTCTTCAACACTCTCATATATCTCCTGAGAAAATTTTGTAGTATCTCTCCACCCATCATCCCAGTGTAGCAGTCAGAATTGAACACTGGGAACACTGCATAGAGCAGAGCAGGGCTCACTTCCCCACACTGGAGAGCAAGTTTCACCAGACTTGAGGTCCATGAGCAGGCACATTACATCGCTGACTCACATAAAATTTCATATTTTTATTTTTATCTGTCTGTCTATTTTTGTGTCAGGGTTTCACTCTGCCTCCCAGGCTGAAGTGCGGTGGCACGACCATGGCTCACTGAAGCCTCAACCTCCCGGGCTCAAGCAATCTTCTCCCCTTGACCTTCCAAAGTGTTGGGATTATAGGCGTGAGCCACTGCACCCAGCTAAATTTTGTATTTTTAAATTTAACTTCTCAGTCCCACTTTATTTTCGGGTCCTGATTCTGTCATACAACATATCCTTCTCAGCTGCTATTCTATGGATGTAGCATGGCCCTATACACACACACACACACACACAAACACACACACACACACACACAGTATGCGTTATATATATTTATCATATACATGTGCAATATATTTATTATTTATGGAAAAAAATATATAAATACCTATATATATAAACAAACTGATTGCTACTTAGAATCAGAAAAAGCTAAAACCACTGGTAACTACTTACTTGTATTTTGTATTTCTCCCACTTGGACTGACTTCTAGTCAGTTTCACCTTCCAGTGCTGTGCATTCATATACACTACCTCTGAACTTAACTCATTTGATTCCTGGCATATCATCACGTCCTTTTTCTTCTCACATCTATGCCAAATCCTCTATCCACACTGAAAAAAGTCACCACCACGCTGAACTCTTAGGATCTTAATTCAGGACCCAGGATTTCAGCTTGAACTCTATCCCAAAGGAATCATGTCAGATCAGAAGAGAAATCACCTGGACAGTGAGGGATGCACAATTCTGCGGCAGGCTCCTTGAAAGCACGCTTAGAATTTATTTTCAGGGAAGAATTCTAAAAGGAGAGAGTCAACTTCTTACATAGTTATATCTAGACCCTAGAGAGCTATTAGAGAAAATCCATCAGGAATAAGAACTTTACCAGCAATATTCTCTATAAACCTTAATCCCCACAGCCACTGAGCTCAGCTTCACTTGTGGTTCTAACAAAATTAGGGCCAGATTGAGATCCAGACAGACATGGTTGCATATCATGGATGAAGATTGTAAAAATATAAAAGCTCATAAAATACCAACATTTGATCTCTACAGAGGTTGTTAAACTGAACAATCTATAAAATGTTTGGTCACAAATATTTAGTAACACCTTTCAAGTCGCAGTAAATAGGGAAAACTATTTGTTAAAATTGTTGCTTCTTATTGACATCCTTTGACTCTACCAGTAGCTGTCAGATTTCAAGAACTGCTCTCTTGCGATTCACTGACCATGAAATTTACTCAGTCTTTTCTATTAATTGTGCCTAAGTGTATAAGAAAGTGTTTATTGCCGGGCTCGGTGGCTCAGCCTGTAATCCCGTGCCTTTGGGAGGCTGAGGTGAGTGGATTGCCTGAGCCCGCGGGTTCGAGACCCGCCTGGGCAAGCAAGACCTCATCTCTACAATAAATCAAAAAATTAGCCGGGCG
>CAUYQG010164781.1:0-19136 GCA_963574415.1 Tarsius wallacei
GGGAACAAACCCATCACCCAGAACGTCAGTGCTGAGACCTGGGGCAAAGCAGGTGAGCAGGGCCTGGGAGGCCCCTGGGAGGAGACTGAGTCAGACCCTCCACCAGAGGGAAATGGAAAGATCCAGGTAGAAGACAAGTCTAGACCCAGGAGAAAGGCAGAGTGGACAGGATGGGATGCTCAGGGCCCACAGTGTCAGTGCTTTCTCCCATAGAGCATAGAAGGTGAACTGAGCACTTGTGACTAATTCTTCCTTCAGATCCTCAGCCCCTCAGAGCTGTGCTGATAGGGTCCCCTGAGGACCAGCTGAGCAACTCAGCATCTCAGTGGTGCCTCCTTCCCCTTTACAAGTCCTGGTTTTCTAAGATCATAATGACTACATCCCTGACACTGCAGTAGCATGAGGAAGACAGGATCAGGCCTGTTATAGGAGGCTGACTTTGTCCTGTCTGACATGCATGTGTTTGTGGCCTATGAGTCTATGACTTTTAAGTCTGTGATTCAGTGTCCTCAAGAAGTGACATTCTGTCATTCATTTTTTTTCTGTTTTCTTTCAGACTGTGGCTTCACCTCCAGTAAGTGAGCCTCTCCTTTTTGTCTCCATCTTCCACCATCTCTGCTGTAGAATGAGGGCATGGATAATGGATAACCCATAGACACTGAGGGTGGTGGGGGAGAGCCAGAGCTACCTGCGCACAGGTAACTTACCTGTTCTCCTTCCCAACCAACAGAGTCCTATCAGCAAGGAGTCTTGTCTGCCACCATCCTCTATGAGATCCTGCTGGGGAAGGCCACCCTGTATGCTGTGCTGGTCAGCGCCCTCGTGCTGATGGCCATGGTAGGAGGAGGGTGGGAAGGGGTAGATGATGGGGGGTGGGATGTAAGGGAATCTCAGAGCCAGACCTCAACCTGATAGAGCCTGTCAACTCAGTGAAACCATAATGAACTTCCAGAATGAGGAGAAAATGCAGGGAATGTTACAAAATGCTCAAATCAGGCCCCAGAGCTGCCTCCTATGCCCTACTCCTGCTACAGCATGGCTCTTGGGATCCTGACAATGTCCTCTCTTCCCAGGTCAAGAAAAAGGATTCCTGAGGCCAGCTCCAAAAGTGCATCCTGATTCATTCTTCATTCTTACTCGGGATTTTCCTTGTACCTGCTCTAAGCTGTGTTCCTAAAGAGTGATTATCTCTACACCTCTCACCTCCTACCTACATGGATGTCTGCCCCTTCTCTCTGCTTCCCTGAAGTTTGAGTTCCCAATCCCCAAGCCTGAAATAGACTAAACCAATAAAAATGGCATGCCGGGCTTGCTTGTGTTTCTGGAGTACCTGTGGAGTTTTGACCATCACTGACTTACTTTCTGATTTGGGGAGAGCAACATCCCCTCAGACATATGGAATCACTAGCTGTCTTCCTCTCTGCCCAGTGCTGCTCTCTCTCAATCATCCTGATGGAGATTCCAAGCCCATGTCCACAAGCAGGCATGCTGGATCCCCAATGGAGGGTTAGCCTGAAGGGCGATGGCTGAACTCTGGAAAACCTGGATGATGGAGACAGAGAGGGAGGAACACAGTGAACTGTAACTCCCTGCCCAGTGCAGAAGAGAGGACAGGACAGACTATGGGTTACAATGCCAGATTTAAGTGTCATATGTATGCCTTTAGGTGTTCTTGGTATCTGGCCTTAATACATTCAGCTAATCTTATTTTGGGGATTTCAGCTTAAGATTTGATGCTACTCTGCACGCCTGGGTTGGAATCCTAGAGAAGGTACAGACTTGAGAAAACTGATATGTGAAGCCAGGGGATAAGTGATTTCCCAGGAAGAGGGCACACCAGGTCCCAGGTCCGCCCTGGGGGAACAATGGAAAGCAGGGTCGAGTGGGGAGAGAGGTGCCATGTGCAGAGTAGCCCTTCCTGTGAACTCCTCTGCTTGGCAAATAGAGATCAGAGCACCCCAAATGCAGGGTGTTAAGTGCTCCCACTTAGGCAGAGACAGTTATCTCATTAGGGTAAACTCTGCATGTAGGCTGAATTCAGTGAGGCAGAACACTTTACTAAGGGGAAGGGGGAATGGGAATAGAGCAAAGCAGGCCTAAAACAGTGAGAGAGACCATGTTTAAGTCAGCTGAGGCCGACTGTCAGAGTGGAAAGTGAAGTCTAAAAGTGGAGAAAAGGTGGGAAGGATGAAAGATCCCCTGGCTGAAAGCCTGCCTGCTTCAACCTGCAGGCTGGACACTGGCACATGCGTTGTCCCATTGAGTCCTTCAATGAATCTAGAAGCACATATTATTTTCCCTATTTTATAGGTGTAGTGACTGTCATTCACAGGTCAAATGACTTGTAAGTGATTAAACTCTGTCATGTTCTCCTGAAGATGGCAATTCTAGAAGCTTTTCCCAAGTGGTGGCCAGGAGGGTGGAAATATTCAGGGTGTCCCTGCATGGGTAACAGCAGCGGCTCCCAAAGCTCAGGCAAGACCCACAGTAACACACCAGAGAGGATTTAATGCTTCATTGTATTCGTTTCCCAGGGTGGCTGTCGCAAAGCGCCACTAGGGGAAGAGGGGTATTAAAACAATAGACATTTATTCTTGAAGCTCTTGGCCAGAAATCCAAAACCAAGGTATCAGCAGGTCATGCTTTGTGACAGTTCTAGAGGAGAATTCTTTCTTGCCTCTTCCCATGTCTGGGGGGTCCTTGGCTTATGGCAGTTTCTGCCCCATCTTTACATGACCTTTCCCCTAGGTTCCTACATCTAAATTGCCCTCACCTTTCTTTCTCTCCCTCTTCTCTCTCTCTCTCTCTCTCTCTCTCTCATTCTTACTCTCTCCTCTCTCTTTTTGAGTCAGAGTCTCACTCTGTCATCCAGGCTGGAGTGCAGTAGCATGCTCATGGTCACTGCAGTCTCAACCTCCTGGGCTCAGGCAATCCTTCCACCTCAGCCTTCCAAGTAAATAGCTGGAACTAGGTGCATGCCGCCCTCTCCTCTCTCTTATCAAGATGTGAGTCATTGGATTTAGGGCCCACCCTAAATCCAGAACAACTTTATCTAGAGATCTTAATCAATGACATCTGCAAAAACCCTTTTTTTCCAAATAAAGTCACATTCTGAGGTTATAGATGGGAATAAATTGCGGGAGAGGCATTATTCATCCCACTACACTATGTGTCCTAGAACTGATCTCTAGAAGCGGCCTACACAGGCCTGGAAAGGATGAGCCCCAGGCCTAGGATAGCCTAGGAAGTTCAACACGTGCCAGTAACTTCCATGAGTCATTCATTGTTGTTGTTGTTTATGTGTTGCTTTGTTTTTATAATGGCTTTTTTAAAAAGCCTAAAAACCAAAGAGACAGGCTTTGGGCCCTAGACTGGCATTCACAAAGGATCCCTTCCACTCCTTAGACATGACTGGTGCCACAGGCATATCCTGATGGTGCCTCACAAGGGAGAGCTGAACAACTGAGGGGAAAGGGACACATTTGAGAGAGAGGAGGGGACTGTGGGGGCCCGAAGGCACAGACTGGGACTGGGATGTTTTTGCAAGAAGAGCTGTGAGGGGCTGAGCAACTATAAGGCAAGACCAGGGTAAAGATAGGGAGAGGGAAACACCTTGTATAAGAGAAATGGGTCTTACAGGTTTTGTGACCATGATCTTGGGGATGCAGAAAGCAGAGGCATTCGTAGGTGGGAGGATGTGGGAGGTGCTGCTGGTTGGTACTCTAGAGTTTGCAAGCAAACAAGGCAAGGAACAAAGGAATCTCCTTTGGAAGATAATAGGCCATGTGCATTTCACCCTCTCAGTCTAGGGGACTCCACAGAGATGGAGAGAACTAGAAGCTCCATCTTGTCCCCCCCTCACCCAACACCCTACTTGACCCAGAGGGGATGTTCCTCTTATCAAGCCTTTACAGCCATTTCCTTGTCTCTCCCAAACAACACCACTCCCAACATCCAACTTACAGGCACTGGGAATTCATCTCTTCTGCTTCTGCCTGCCTCTTTCTCTAGAATCAAACTGGACCCTTTTGGACCAATCCCTCAGCATCCTTTTCATTCTTCTTCAGGTTACACTGAGCAAAGATGAGCCACATGTATGGTGATCATATCATTTATTGTCAGATTAAGATATCATTGAGAGTCAGAGGGGCCATCAGCAAGATGTGATACTGGGACAAAAGGAGTAAACCAGGAATGAACACACAGGAGCTCTGAGGCAGCTTCCAGGTGTAGAGTCATTCCTCCAAAGGGAGGTACTAAAGAGATTCATCATCGACCTGGTTCTGTCAACTGGTTCTAACCTCAGGGCTGTTCTAAGCTTCATCCTATTAAGGAAATATGTGGGCAGAATGTAGAACAGGACAGGGGCAGTGGCAAACTCCACAAGTGATACCCAGTGAAGGGACAAGGTATGCTTACTGAAGGAAGAGATTTACAAAAAAGCATCATTGGAAGAATGGTCCAGGTGCCCAAATTCTCAGTGGACTCACCATGGGTAGCACTTCAAGAAAGGAACTTAATTTGTGACGTTTACAGATTGATTTGGCAATTACGAGGTAGAAGAGAGCATCCAACTACTCATGTAGTAATGGAATTTCCAGAGAGAGGAATGGGGTTCCTGCAAGAATACCAGAACTCAGGTCACTGTCACTAGCCTGGAAGAAAAAGTTTCCTACCAGTTCCTGTATACATAGAGCTCGTCCTCCTACACAGCTCATTGCTGGGCTACTAATGTTGGGGAGCTGCTGGGACCATCCAAGAGGCAAAGGTTTTTTCACTCTTAAGGGAGTGATTAGGGAAGAGTAAGGGAGAGAAGAAAGAAAGGGGATTGTAGAACAAAAGAGTTGAGGTAAAGGCAATAGATCCTAATAGATACTGATAACTGCATTTCCTTCTCTGAGTCATTTCCCCATTTTTCTTCTGTAGTGACCCAGAGAGGGGAGGAGTAGCCAGAACTGACCTCAGTCCCTAGCCATCTGTGTGTAACACACAGCCCCAAATGTCCTAGATAGGAGAAACTTCATCAAGTCACTCTGGTTAAGAATGGATGTGGGAATAGAAGGCTGGTGCTGGTGCTTAGAGACCTCTGGAAGCTATATGTGAAAACAAAAACGTGTTTGTACCAAGATGTATTTTTATTTAGGGGTGTTGGGAGATGCTGACAGAGAGAGATCACGGGAATGGATAAAATCTACCAGTAAACTCATCTTTGCTGCTAATCTGGGAAGAATCTGTCTTTTGCTCTCCTAGTGATTTCTTCTTATATTTTCATCACCAAGTTCACTCTTACCACATCAGTGGAAATTACCCTATGCCGTATAAGAAGACTCACGGTATAGAATGGCATAAAGCCTGTCAACAATTTTAATTACGGTTCATTCCCATTGCTTGTGGCAAACTCCTGTCATTTCCAGAAAGGTGATTTCTAGGCCTTAGAATCCTACAGTCTGAGACCTTGCCCACCCCATTTGAGCCTTGAACACAAGGCATTCCCTGTCCCAGTCTAGGACTGAATATCCTCCCCTCCCATCTGGAAGCCTTTCTTTTCTTGCTCTCTGTGTTTCTGGATTTGAAGTCTCTGGGTTCGTAACACCACCGACCTCTCCTTAAGATTTATTGTGACAGTACTTGGTCTTGCCCTGAATCATCTCCCTCCAACAGACAAGAGATTTTCCATTCACCACACCCCTCTCCTACATTCCCAACTAAATGTTTTTCTCTGCTGTCTCTATCATGTTGCATATAGAATCCTAGGAGAGATCCTTGGGGAATATAGGATGCTACAGTTAAGTGAATGGCATCTTTAGGTCAGCAGATAGGAGCTGAAAATGAGCCCACAGTTGTGACAATTTCCAAAGAAGTTTCATCAGCTTGCTCTGCAACTGACCTCAGCTGTCCTCTGTGAGTATGAGGAGTAGTCTTGACAGGGAAATACATTCAAGAGCTTCCTGTGGGTCCAGACCCCTAGCACATTCCTGACCGAACTCAGTGCTGATATAAGCAAGTGAGTTTTTAAATAGCAACCTGTGAGTGATTCTGGGTGCTACCTCTCCCACCCAAGTCATGGGCCATCCCAGCAATTTTGATATGATCCTCTGCACCCTCACTCTACAGTGGGACTGTCTTGATTAGATCTTGGAACCTCAGACACTTGGGGTGGTAAGGAAGTAAAATATCAGAGTCTCGCATTCCCCACAGGCATGCTTAAGCTGTCCTGGGACACAGAATTCTCCACCTGTCTGAGTAGGACAGTTCATCACTGGGCAGCTCTATGAAGAAATCTGTCCTATTTAAGCAACCTTAAATCTCAGGTAGCACTCCTCATTAATCATAACCATACTTCTATAAGAGCCCTTTGTTAAACAGCTAGGAGCCCACCTTTGGGGAAAAAAATGTGCACACCTATGAAAGACAATAATTAGAACCTTTGCAAACTTGAGTTTGCAGAGTGGAAAAAGCATGTAGGAGGTAGATGAAAACATTATCAAAGCAAACAATATAGACTTTAAAGCAAAGATATATGAGTTTAAGTCCTAGTTCTGCCATTTACCAACTATGCAGCCTTGTTCAAATGACCACCTCTGAGATTTAGCTTTCCTTTCTGTAAAATGAGCTCAGTCACAACCCTGAATTCATAAGGCAGTTTCGTCTTATTTAACCCACACTACATATAAATCTCTTAGAACAGTACCAATAAATATTCATTTTTTATTATAATTACTATTAGCCTGAAGTTTTTTTTCAGGATAAATATTTAAATTCTCTAATTTTGTTCTCATATGGCATAGTTCAGAACACTTTGTAGTCTCCACAGCCAAGTTACTCTCTTCTGAAGACATTTAAGTTTGTTTTTATTTTCTATCTTTCTAAAGGTGTGTTGTTGTTTGGGACAGGGTGGGTTCTGACCTACACAGGGTAAGGAGGGAGCTTTACTTTCTTGTTATCAGTACCTTATATGTTGGTTCCATTAGGTCAATTTTTCAATTTTTTGTACCCACTTCACCCCATTGACTTTCAAAGCCCACTTTTGACTCAAAACCTGGGTGTTTTTCACAAAGACTTCTTGTGAACCACATGCTCCCCTTCCTGTGTTCACACAGTTTGTTTTCTCTCTTTAGTGAGGGAGGGGGAGGGCATACTTGTTTAATTGTATCCTGTTTCTTCAGCTCATCTCTCCAACCTATCTAGTTTTTGCAGGATTCAAATTCCTCACATGTATCCTTTCATCCTCACATCATCTCAGATATGATCATTTGCTTCATTTATTCTCATACAAATGATTCATGAAATTCAGAGCAAAGTCAAGGCTCAATATAGAGCCTCCATTCTCTTCAAGCCTTGCCTGAAGTCCAGGAGTTGCTAAAACACAGAGAATTCGCTTCTGGTACTTCCCTGTACCCCACCTGCACGGCCTTGAACAACTTATTTTTATTCTCTGGGCTTCTATATGCTCCTCCGTGATAAGAGGAGATTGGGTAAAATGATATCTAAGGAATCTTCAAACTCTGCTCTTCAGAGTCAGTGATTCAAAGCCTGCAGGCCTGCAGGCCTTGAAGAATCAAGAGAATGGTAACTCAGGGAAGCTAATCTGTTTGCAGCCCCACATTACACACATCTGTGACACAGTCTCAGAGGGAGTCTGATGGTGTAAGAAGACAGCACTGACCCCGGAGTCCCATGGTTAACAAGTGGCACCTGAAGCCCTGACACCTGTTCCCTGGCTCTCCTCCAGGAACAAGGTCTAGGGCTGTGAACGAGAAGACGAAAGTAGTGTTAAAATGGAGAATGACCATGAATCAAAAGTCAGGAAGGAGTGAGATTGAGGGTGGGGTCTTTTAGGTTGCAGCAGACAACTTGGGTGAAGATGGAGGGGTCTGAGTCAGTGCTGGCTGCCGGGTTGTTTATCTCTGAGTAACATCAGCACCAAGGAACAACAGCCACCTGCCCTAGCTCCATCTCAGGGAGTCACAACAGGATGTGGCTTGACATTTACCAGGTCCTGCATCTGGGGTGCCTGTGAAAGCCGCTCCCCCCACCCACCTTCTGAGCATCAGGAGAACCACACTCACCACATCCTGCACACCCCATGCTGCTCTGCCTACCTCGGCCTCTGGTTAGCACCCTGGCAATGGAAATAGAACAAGGGGGAGAGAACAGGGTCTCTAGAGGGGAATCTAGGGATCGCTGTAACACCCCTGCCCCCAACATGTCTTTTACACCTGATGGAGGTTATACACAAGATCAGAGGCTGCTGTGGGCACCATGGAGACGGCAGGGGATGAAAAAACAGCTGCAATAACTGCCGTGACCCAATTGGGGTCCTTTCTGATCCCACATCACTTAGGCAACTCTCTCCTCCCACCTGGCCCCCAACTCCCTCCACCGCTGCCTTCCCACTTCCTTCCCACTTCCTTCTACTCATGTAATGAGAGGTGTTAATGAGTCACAGGAAAGGGAGTCCTGGAAAATCAACGGACTGCAAACAGACAGTCTCTGGGTATTTGAGAGGGTGTCTGTGCACTGCATGACTAGGTTTCTTTCGGTTTCATCCTCCAGTTGCTAAGGCCTGTAAGGTTTGTGTGATGGATATTTTCTAACTCATGTGGGTAAGAGGATGAGGAAGAACATAATGTAGGAGAGAATAAAAAAACCAGAGAGGTGGAAACCCCCAAAGGAAGGAGCAGGAAGTAACCGGGTATATAGTAGGTCAAACTTGCTTTGCAGAAGTTCAAGGAGCTATAGCATGTTCAACCCAAACTATAAAATCCTAGGAACAAATATTAAGTGGCCCAATTTTAGTGCCACCAGCTTCTCAACCCTGGGCATTCCCTGTCTTCCTCAAGCTGTCTAAAGGCCCCAGGGGGTCTCCCCATGAATCCCATGGGAGGCTGAGATCTTTGTGAAGTGTCTTGAGGAGAGTGCCTCTAGCCACCAGCGTGTGGTCCTGGATCATCCAGGTGCAAGTGGCCCAGGAATGAGATGTTGGGAAATAGTCGTCCTGGCACGTCTACAAAATCAGAGCCAAGATTGAAGTCCTGGAAGCTCTCCTAGAAAAGAGACAGCCTCATCTGACCGAAGGGGCAAATGAGGTTGATGCATTCCTGGCAAGAGACGTCATATCTGAGCAGGATCTGCCATCCTGAGCTGGTTTCCTTTGTCCCCTGAAACTACAATGACTGTGGATTTCTGAGCCCTAGATGCGATGGGAGTAAGATTTCTATGCATGAATAGGGGCAGAAAACATGGAGGATATGAACTTGTTTTGATGTATTTAGATGTCTTTCAAACCCCTCCACCATGAGCCTCACCTTACCTATCAATGCTTACCTGTCTCTAGAGCACCCTGTGCTATGATCAGGACTTTGTTCTCACTGCTTTTCCAGAACCTACAATATTTGCTGAGACCTGCACATTTCTACACAAACTGCTAGGATGTTATTCCTGCTCAGAATGTCATTTTGCTTATCTAAATAATAGCCTCCTAAAAAGCTAACCCTAGAGAAAATTTTTTCTCCCTTGTGAAGTTTTCTAGAACTTTTCTGCCTCAAGTCTTCTACCAATTCTACTCGACTAGTAGTGATTGCCTGAATGTTTTCTGTTAAGGATTCTGAGGCTGCTTAAAGCCCCAACAGAAAAGACTGATAATCAATATCTGAATAGGCACAATGTAAGTACAAGTTTCATGGTTTTGCCATTCAAGCATATTCAGCATTTAAAAATATTTACTACATACTTGTGGTTTATAATTTAAAACTTTTAAAACAAGTCTTTCTCTTGGGTAAGTTGTAATAAAAAAAATCTTGCAAGCTTAAAGAGAGGAGGACAATGTCAGTTGAAAATTAGACCCTGTAATATAAACACTTTCTCATTTAATACACTTAACAATTCAATAAGGCAAGTTTTACAGGTAAGGAAAATTAAATCTAGAGAGATTAAATAACTAGCTCAAGATCATAACAATTAGTAAATTTAGACTCAAAAATCAAGTATTTTGATTAAATCATGCGGTAACTCTGCCCAGCACCATCTTGAGTATACTTCATTTTTCTTGTTAATAGGGATGACTCACTGTCCAACACACAATAGTTGCTTAATACATATTTAATCCTTAAAGTGCAATAGAGATGCTTGGACGTCATTGCACGCTCTCTTGATCGCGCTGTGTCTCTGTCTCAGATTTCCTTCTTCAGATTAAATGCTGCTGGAAATAAACACATCTGGATGTCCTAGATGAAGTGATGCCAGGAACAGAGTTCTTGTGCCCCCTGGTGGAGGGGAAGAAACATTAGAAGGACGCCCTTTTTAAGAATAAGGCGGACTAGGGAGGGATGAGGGATGAGAATGGAAGCCAGGTTGCCAAGGTAACCATGGCAGCTCTTCCCAGCCATCCACATCAGCCCTTTCCTCTGCCTCATTTCCATCCAAGCAATTTCTCTTTTTTAGGGCTCTACTGCTACACACACAGCCTTTTTCTTTATTCTCAGTCTTGTATATCTCTTGGATCACCATCTGTTCCTCTGTTCCTTCTGCGCTACAGGAGAAGGAATGGAAGAGAGTATAACAGGACATTTTTTAAAGTCCAAAATATTCATTGAAATTTCTAAGTGTATGTTTCTTATACCAACAAAGTCATACTTCCACTCCTGAACATCTTGCCCTTTCCCTGGCTCAAAGCCTCAGGCCCAAACCACCACAAAATTTCCAGTCTCAGCAGAAAAAGCAATGACAGGAGACTCTCCAGGTGATGAAATTAGCCAATTAAGTAAACTGAGTTGGCATCCTCTCGTTCATTTACCAAGCCACATCCTGTCACAGGTGTACTCTACTTTTTTCAGTCACATATGCACAAACGCCCTCCTCAATATACACCAACAGGTATCTGGAAGCATAAAGCATCAGGCAAGATGTAGCACACTGTGAGGGCTGGAGAATGACAACCTAGGGTCAGACATCCAAATGTTGGGAACCTGACTATGTCTAGACAATTCTCAGGTTCTGCACACATTCAATTTTTGGTTCTACCTAAGAACTTAGTAACGTTTTTTTGTTGGATTCTGGCTTGATTCAGCTGTTCTCATATCAGCTACCAGTCAGAAACCCAATCACAAATATCCTCCATCCTGCCCTTAAGAGAGGGCTCCTGGTAAGGGTGGTTAGAACTCAGGAGAGGGTGGAGTTTTTGCACAGATGTCTGCCCCGCCCAGCTCAGTGTGATACTCCAGGCACAGAGATAGAAGCCAGAATCACTGAGGAGGAGCTTCTTAGAACTCAGGATGAACTGGCCATCTTGGGGTCTGGAGGCGGAGAGGTTCTGGGGCACCTCAGAGCTTATCTGGCCTACACTGATGGAGTAGAAGAGCAGCTGGAGGGCCCCCTTTGCAGCCTGCCGGTACCAGTATAAGTTGGGGCTTGATGTCCCCTTCATGATGCACTCCAGAGAGAACGGGCTGCCCACAAGCTGCACCCTGGTAGCTGGCCATTGATGAATGGTCTGAGCTCTGACCCCTGTAGGAAGTATAAAGGGACATTTAGAGAGGAGCACCCCAGCCTGGCTTGCCTTCCCCCAAAGAGGTGGTTCAAGCTCTTCTGTGGCTCAGGCACATGGAATCAACCATGGGAAGTAAATTGGGAGAGCCAAGAGTGCAAAGTGTCACAGAGCCTGAGGAGAGACCAAGAGAGCAAACTCCTTCCCAGAGGATAGAGATAACCAAGACTCAGCACACCAGCCCCTAAGAATAAAGTCCCATATCCATCCCAGGCAATTGGAGGAATGCGCTCAAAAGAGTCACACCAACCACTGAGGCTCCACATTCACAGGGTTGGGATGAGGGTGAAGATTTGAAGAGAGGCTTGCCAGAGAAGAGGGCACCCACCTAAGAAGGTGCCCAGGAGAGCGGCAAGGAGAGAGCAGAGTATAGTCCAAGCCAGCCTTTCTCCAGTTAGTCAGGAGACACCTCCTCTCCTGGACCAGCAGTGTGGCCGCACCCCTCCCTTTTGGAGATGTGCTGCCAAAGTGAGTCTGGTCTTTTCTTGAGTGTGAATCACCCTTACCCTGGGAACCAGCAGTATCCTGCATTTGTTATCTTCCTCGCCATCCTGCTGATGTCTGGTATGTAAATATATTAAATGACTCATTATTTACCTGTAAGCAAGAGGTAACTCTCTAGCTCCCCCAGGAGACATCAGAAGTCTCTGTAACCATCAGAGAAACTGATGCTGGCAGGTTGATGGAAAGGGATTTTAGTCTATCTGTAGGTGGAAGCTAGAGCTAGGACATATCACCTGGATAGCTGAAGAGAAGATAAAAGGAGATCAGGGCTCAAGAGATTTAGGCCTTTGGGGGCATTCAAAACAGAAATGCTTAGTTCTGAGGGAAGGAAGTGGCTATGATAGTCAACCAAGGGATTGCCTGTGTTGTCTTCATCCCATGTAGACTGGAATTGAGAAGTGGGCTGGCAAAATTGACTACTGAATGTATCAAAATGGACTCTGCTTTCCATGTGCCTCTAATGGCCTGCCTGTATCCAGTTTGTCCTCTAAATGCAACATAAGGTAGCGAAAACATCACGGAGCCTTGGAATCAAATACATCTGAGTTCACATCACAGCTCTGTTTCTTGCTGGCTTGGGAACTCTCAACAAACACTGAACCTCAATTTTCTCATCTATAAAATTAAAATAATGATTATAATACCTACAAATGGTTGAAAGATGCATTTTTGCCTGGTATACTGCAGGCACTTGTACAAGTGTTGACTTTTTTTTTTTTTTTTTGACTCTATGGAAAGTTTGTGCCTACAATAAAGACTGGGAGATTTACAATGGGAGGAGTGGAGGGTGGGGGCGGGCTGAAGGGACTACAGAGCCACAAGCAACACTGCTAAGCCACCGATTCATGATAGCTAAGGACAGGAATCTGGTAGGCAGTGGGTATGATCTTATTCTGCTGACATGAGACACAGGACCCCAAGATGCCTGGAGGAAAGCCAACACGCCCTTGGAAGCTCTTCTCTCTGTCTTTGCTATGCTCTGCATTCTGAAGGATTCCTTTTCGGAGCAATTATTCAATTTGGGTTGGATGCGGTGGAGTGGTTTAAGGTGAGGACCTAGGAAAGGAAGCAGTAAAAGTGGGCAAACAGGAAGAATCAGCCTGAAGCAAATTAGGCATTTGTAATGCTTTCCTATTTCATCAGTGTCTAGTGATGTAATATATTTGTTATTGTTACTGATGCTGCAGTAACACAATTCCAAGTTAATGTTGGGGTTCTTGTTTCTGACAGAGCTTCAGCTGTAACACATTTTTTCTTGTTTGCATTTGAATGCACTGTATTTGTAGGGGTAGTTGTATTTTATATTTTCTAAATGGAATTAGTCCTCTTATACATTTATTTAAATGATAAGTGGTAAATGTAGTTTGCTTTTAGTGAACATTTGAAACATATGATGAAAAATAACTATAGCCAACAGAAGAAGGCAATGATGTTCTGCAGCTGTTCAATTTCAATTTTTAATAAATCTCCTAACAGGAGATTTAATATATAATATCTATGCATGTCAGGATTGCAGGGACTAAGCCCAAAATGAATACGCACACACATTGCCTATTCCTCCCTTTCTTTCCATTTCTGTTCTCCTTCATTGCTGGTTCTGAAATTTTGATTTACTCCTGAGTGGGGATGGGGGTGGAGGTAGGGTGGACAGAAGGTGGCAGGAGATACAGAGGGAGAGAATGAAAATTGCTGTTGCTCTCAATGGGACCACATTATGTTTTCACTTGGCTGGCAGTCTTTCACACCGGCGTAGCCTGTGAGACCTGCTGTAGCTCATCAGTTGCATCAGCTCAGTGTCATTACCACGCAGAGACAGCAATGCAATCTTCTTCCTTAAAGATGGTGCAGCAGATTGGAGGGCGAAGAGACACATCAGTCAGATCAGAGTAACCAGCTGGCTCCTGGTTCCCTGATCATTGTGACAACTCAGTAGCTGGAAGTTCCTTCCATATGACTGATGCCTTAGAAGAAAAATCTCCTCAATCTCCATCCCCATCTGCAATATTGCTTGTTCATTCAATCATTTAAGTCATTCATATATTGAGATGTAGATGGGGACATGATCCCTCTACTCTATGACAGCAGATCTCTGAGCAAGAGGGGTCTGGCCTAGATGAGGTGCCCACCAGGCTGGTTAATGGAAAGCTGGCTTGAACTTTGCTCTTTTCCTCCCTTGCCCTTTTCCTGGGCAGAAAAAGGTTAAGTGCCCAATTCTTTGGCAAGCCTCCTTTCAAATCCTTTTGTTACCATCCTGGGCTTCTTTTTCCACACTAGATTTTTAATCAGTCACTACTGGCAAGATAAAGTCTTATACATGAAAAGAATGGCAGTAAGAGCTAATTCATCTTTTTAATTTTAAAACTGAAATCTATACCTATATTTTAGATTTGCAAGATTCTAGCAGAGTCTATTTAACAGAAGAGTCAAAAATTACCTGGGTTGATAAGCAGGGAGGAGTCAACCAAAGAGATACTTTTGGTTTTCCTGAGCTGTACCTTACCCTCTGCTCATCCATGCCCTCATCAAGGAAAGAATAAGAAAGAGGTAGAGAGGGAAGATTGGAAACTCTAAAGTTTTGATAGCAGAGGATAATTGTACTTATTTCCAGAATGAGGTGAACAAGGTCCTAGGTCCCCACATGTCACACTGGTTAAAGACTGGTAAGTAGGAATGGTTTGTGGTAAGAAGAATAACGACTCCTAGAGATGTCTAAGTTTTAAGCCCCAGAACCTGTGCATATGTCAGGTTAAGTGGCAAAGGAGAATTAAGGTTGAAAGGGAGTTAAGGTTTCTAATCGGACAACTTTGAAATAGAGAGAATAGTCTGAATTATTCAAGCAGGCCCTAAGCAATCTTAGGGTCCTTACACATGGAAGAGGGAAGCAGAAGACTGTGAGGGAAAGAGATGTGACTGTGGAAGTAGGAAGAGAGATGCAATGCTGCCAGCTCTGAAGATAGAAAGGGGCATGAGCCCAGGAATGAAGTTGGCCTCCAAAACTGAAAAAAGTCAGAATCCACTTAAAGGAATCCAGCTGACACCTTGATTTTAACTGGATGAAATCTGTGCCAGATTCCAGAACTGTAAAACTTTAAGATAACAATTTCTGTTGTTTTAAGCTACTGAGTCTATAGTAATAGCAGCAACGGAAAAGTAATACATGGCTCTAAAATGTATCTTAACAGAGGGACCTGGGGTAGTCTCCAAGAATCCCCAAAGATCTCAGGATAAATCAGGAGCAGCCATGTTCTCATTCATATGGAAACGGATTAACTGAGAGAAGCCATCAAGCCTGAAGAGGCATCCTGGTTGAAATGTGGAAGATACAGTATCCTTCATGGATCAGCAGAGACTGAGAGACAGATTGATACACTGAGAGGCAGCAGATATCAGTGGGGATAGGTGCTGATAACTGGTGCAAATGGGAATTCTGAAGAAAATGACCAAAGACCCTCACAGTGCCTTGATACTTCCTAACCCCCCTACCCCCACCCAAGGATTTAGATACTAAAGGGGGAGAAAGGGCAAATGAGAAAAGCATGAATTGTCTTAGAAACTCCTGTACATCTATGGAACAGGGGCCTAGATACAAAATTGTTTTAGTTGTAGAAAAGGAAATTACAATTTTCCCACCCACATTTGAAGCCCATGGATTTCATATCCAGCTTACATGTGTACAAAATTCAAGGTTAATGTTAAGTGGACAGGAACCAGAGCTGTGAATGACTCTTTAAACTGTGTCTTAAATCCTTCCGCCTCTAGGAAGGCTTATAGGTAGGTAGGTAGGTAGGTAGGAGCTTTCTGCTCTGAGGAATGAGGTTGGTCTTTCTTATTCATTCAAGGCTGGGAAAGGGAGAGGCAGAGCAGGCTGCCAGGCTGCCTGGGATTTCCCCAGGGTGGAGTGTCCCGGGGGATCCGTGGAGGGTTTCCACCTGGAGTCGGTGCTGGGATGAACCAAGCTGGGGACCCAACAGAACGGAGAAGAGTCCTGGCTGCAGAGGCACCGAGACACTCATGTGACCCTCCCAGAACAGCATGGGGTCACTGAGAAGCTGAGATTTGCACAGGGCCAGGCTTGTCTCTGAACTTTCTCCCTTCCCAGGAACTTCTGGCTGTGCCATCTGACAGCAGGAAACAACCATTCCAGCAGCGGAGTCATGTCGCATCCTATGTGAATGTGCTGGCCTGGCTAGAGACTCGGCCTCCCTGGATTTTGGTCACTTGCCTGTCAAATTAGAAGTCTGGGCAAGGTGGATTCCATAACTCAAACCTCCTGTGCCACTTGAGATGTTTGCCCCTCAACTTCCGGTTTGGACAAACTTGGGGAGCAGCCTGTTCCTTGGGACAGACCTAAAGAACTCAGCTTGCAGTGGCTTCACAGTCGTGCCAGTCTGCTCTCTCTCCAAGGCCTGTCCTCTGGATCCCTGAAAGGGATTAGGCACCAGTCAAAAGATTTGAAAGACCCCTTTGAAAAAAAATTCAATGTTAGATAGGTGCTGTGGAAAACAAAAAATTAAATAAGATGAGATACTTGCCTTCCAATAACTTATCTGTTGAGGGAGATAAAAGGTGGGAAAGTTCAGATAATAAGTACTAAAAGAATTTAGGAACTTTTGGCTCCAGTTAGATAGAGGAACTTGTATCCTCTATCCATCCTCTGTATTATTTTCCTTGAGCTTCTATAATAAAGTACCACAAACCAGGTGGCTTTAAACAATAAAATGTATTGTCTTACAGTTCTGAAGCCTAGAAGTCTGAAATCACAGCTATGCTCCCTCTGACATCTAGAAGAAAATTCTTCCTTGCCTATTCCTCACTTATGGTGGTTTGCTGGCAGTTTTTTTACATTCCTTGGGTTTCAGCTACACAACTCCAAATTCTGTCTTTGTCATCACGTGGCATTTTCCTTGTGTGTCTCTGTCTTCACATGGCTGTCTTTTTATAAGGACATCAGTTGTATTAGGAGTTTATAGTAGTCCAGGAAGACCTCATCTTCACTAATCACATTTGCAGTGATGATATTTCCAAATAAGGTTACGTTCTGACGTACTAGGGATTTATATGTCAACATATCTTTTCTGAGGGGACACAATTCAACCCATTATACCTTCCAATCATAAACAAGAAAACAGAACAACGTATATGAAACATTCATTTTCTAATATTGAACAATAGACAATGCAAGGCTGTGATACACAAGAAAAAGGAAAGAAATGAGGTGAACACTCTGATCACTCATTCCAGTTTTCTACCCAGCACTTCCTGGGTTGCCATGCAGAGAGGAGGAACCCAAGCAGAGCCTGGGAACCTTAAATTCTCACTGAGTTGAAGATACAACTCAGAAAGGAGACTATGCATTGAAAGAGCCCCAGAAATTTTCATTCAAGAAGTCTCCTTGAATCTTTGGCTAAATACTAAGCTGGCATGCGGAGGGTGAAACTTTACAAGGCCAGGCAAAGAGTAAATACAGGGAAATTATAACTACTGGTGAACTGTAATATGAATAATTACCAGAGCTTGCCCAAGATCAAGGGATATACAGCTCTGAACAATCAGAATAGCATTGTTGAATATGTGGAACATTTAATAGACACCCTAGAAAGTCCATAATTTTTTTTT
This sequence comes from Tarsius wallacei, assembly GCA_963574415.1. Classification (NCBI taxonomy): domain Eukaryota; kingdom Metazoa; phylum Chordata; class Mammalia; order Primates; family Tarsiidae; genus Tarsius; species Tarsius wallacei. The sequence continues at coordinate 17,666 of CAUYQG010164781.1, forward strand.
CTTTTTTTGAGTTACAGTCTCACTCTGTCACCCAGGCTGGAGTGCAGTGGCACAATCATGGCTCACTTCATCCTTGACTTCTTGGGCTCAGGTGTTCCTTCTACCTCAGGCTCCCAAGTAGCTAGGACTACCAGCACATGCCACCATGCCCAGCTAATTTTTTTATTTTTTGCAAAGATGAGGTCTTGCTGTGTTGTCTAAGCTAGTCTCAAGCTCCAGGGCTCAAGCAATCCTCTTGCCTTAGCCTCCCTAAGTGCTGGGATTACAGGCACGAACCACCGCACCTAGTGAGAGCCCATAACTTAGAGTAGGACTCAAACAACCCTTGAAAGGGAAAAGCAGACAAGTTGATCTGCAAGTAAATTAATTCCTTATTAGAATAAAGGTCAGTACTCCTTAAGGGAAGAAAAAATATCCAGATAATTTAAAAGGTAACTTTTATCATGTTGAGCATACAGTCATAAATCATTACATATACTAAAATTCTGGAAAAAGTATCTATACTCAGCAGTAATAAGTCGATAAAAATTAATCCATACATGGCAGATGACACAATTAAAAGAATAATACTTTAAAATGGCTCTTCTAAATATGTAATAAATAATATGTATTGTGTCAAAATACATCCTTCTATACCCAATTTGTTGAGAATTTTTACCACAAAAGAACGTTGACTTTTGGCAAATGCTTTTTCTGCATCTGTTGAGATGATCATATAATTTTGTTCTTCATTCTGTTAATGTGGTGTATCGTATTTATTAATTTGCATGTGCTGAACTATCATTGCATCTCATGGATAAATCTCAGTTGATCATAATGTATGATCACTTTAATATGGTAAATTCAGTTTGCTAGTATTTTGTTGAGAATTTTTGCACCTACATTCATCAGGAATATTGGCCTGTAATTTTCTTTTTTTGTGATATCTTTGTCTGGTTTTGGTATCAGGGTAATGCTGGCCTCATAAAATGAGCTTGAAAGTATTTCCTCTTCTTCAATTTTTTGGAAGAGTTTGAAAAGAATTAGTATAAGTTATTTGCATGTTTGGCAGAATTCAGCAGTGAAGCCATCAGGTCTTGGGCTATTCTTTCATGACAAACATTTCATTACCAATTCAATCTCCTTACTCATTATTGGTCTGGATTTTTTTTTTTTTCCCCCTCACGAATCTGTTTTGGGAGGTTGTATGTGTCTAGGAATTTATCCATTTCTGCTATGTTATTCAATTGTTGGTGTATAATTGTTCACAGTAGTCTCTTATTATTCTTTGTATTTCTGTGGTATCAGTTGCAATATCTTCTCTTTTATTTCTGATCTTATTTAAAAAAAGAATCGCCGGGCTCGGTGGCTCAGCCTGTAATCCCGCGCCTTTGGGAGGCTGAGGTGAGTGGATTGCCTGAGCCCGCGGGTTCGAGACCCGCCTGGGCAAGCGAGACCTCATCTCTACAATAAATCAAAAAATCAGCCGGGC
>CAUYQG010164788.1:0-17238 GCA_963574415.1 Tarsius wallacei
TAGGGAAAAAGAGTATGAAGGTTCTTCCAAACATTAAACATAGAACTACTACATGAATCAGCACTCCCACTTCCAGATATATATCCAAAAGACTTAAAAACATGATCTTGAAGAGAAATTTACATACCCATGTTCATTGCAACATTATTCTCAATAGCCAAGATGTGTGGAAACCACTCAAATGTCCACTGATGGATGAATGTGAATGAAGAAAGTTTGGCACATTGGTAATATATATATATATATATATATATATATATATTTTTTTTTTTTTTGAGTTGGAGTCTCACTCTGTCATCCAGACTGGAGTGCAGTGGCCGCTCCCGGCCACCGCAGCCTTGACCTGCTGGGCTCCGGCGATCCTTCCACCTCAGCCTTCCGAGTAGCTGGAACTACAGGCGCGCGCTACCACGCCCAGCTAATTTTTTGATTAATAGTAGAGATGAGGTCTCACCAAGTTGCCCAGGCAGGTCTCGAACCCGCGGGCTCCGGCAATTCACTCACCTCAGCCTCCCAAAGCGCGGGATTACAGGCAATACAATATATTATTCAGCCTTAAAAAGGAAGGAAATCCTGTCATGCGGCAACACGGACGGATGAACCTACCTTAAGATTCATTAAGTGAAATAAGCCCATCACAAAAAGATACATGCTGCATGGCACCACTAATATGAAGTCTAAAGTCATCAAACTCATCAAAACAGAAAAGTAACATGGTGGTCTGGGGTCGGAGGAAGCAGAAATGAGTAGTTGTCCAATGAGTATTGGATTTCAGTCATGTGAGTTGAAGTTCTCGAAATCTGTTGTGCAACAATGTGCATACAGTTAACAATACTGTAAACTTAAAATTTGTTAAGAGGGAACACTTATGTTGTTTTTTTTACCACAATCAAAAGCAAAATCTATGAAAGATCACGCTACAACATGGATGAAACTTGCAGACGTTATGCTAAGTGTAATAAGCCAGCCACAAAAAAGCCCCCGACAAATCCTGTACGACTCTACTCATGGGAGGTTCCTAGAGTAATCAAATTCATAGCAACAGGAAGAGCGGTGGTTACTAGGGAAAGGAAACAAGGGATCATGTGGAGATATTATTTATGGGGGAGGGAAATAGGGAGCTCGTGCGTATAAAGTTTCAGTTTGGGAAGATAAAAAAGTTCTAGAAATGGACGGTGATGGTGGTCGCACAACACTGTGAATGTACTTTATGCTGTTGAAACGTATACTTAACCATAGATAAGTGGAAAATGTTATGTCATATACATTTTGCTGCAGTTTTTTTTAAAGTAAAAGAAAAAACAAATCTGTGGAGGCTCTCCAGAAAGCCTGGAGGAGGTGATTTATAGATGGTGGAGAAAATATCAAATAGCAAGAAAACAACACGTAGGCACCCCATTCTGTCCATCCAAATCACTTCCTTGTCTACCCCTTTCAGTTCAAAGCTAGACGACTCACTGGATTTCACGTCCAAGAAGACCAGCACTAAAAACCAAATGTATATCAAATGAACTACTAAGAGTATTAGCTTATTTTTCTTTTCTTCCGCAAAGACGTCTTTTTTCTTCTCTTGGGAAAGCTTGCCAAGCAATAAAATAAAGAACAGGTCATTAAGAGCTAGGGTTGTTAACAAGTTGTTTCTGTTTTCATTCACAATATCAGAGCTTCCAACTCCCATGGGTTGATTTCAGTGATAAATCCAGAACATGGAAAGGATGGAAATTAATTGAAGATCTCCTTTGGCCTTTGTCCAAGTTGGCTCTGGTAGTGTTTGGCAGGGTATAGGGACATCTCTTGGAGAAGTCAGGTTAGACAAAAATCCACACAGCAGAGTTCCCCAGGGAAAGAGATCAAATGAATTAAGAAAGTGACCAAAGGGTCACCAGGGAACCTACCAAAGACAGCGCTAGTAGGTGTAGCAAAATGCCTCCCACACTTAGAATGGAGAGAAGAAACTCCCCCTACAGACCTCGCCAAGGGCTCTGCCTAACTGGGGACTACCTTTTTTCTACAGAGATATAGCAGATTCCTCATCACCTTCCCTGGAAGAACTGGGCTGAATCCAACAGAAGGCTTGCCATGTGTACATAACCAGCCCCTGATGTTCGAGTGGGCGTATTCCAGAGGGCTAGAGAAGATGGTGGAAAGAGTCAGAATGAGAGTTCCTGGCCTCCCAGCAGACCCTCCTAGCTGCCATCATCTCAGCCCTTCTATTCTCATCTGCCGTTCTGTTCTCCCCTTGGACTTCCCCTCAAATGCATTAGGGTCTTCTCCAGAGTCCCATCTCAGAGTCAAAATCGTTCCGAAGCGAACTTATATGTGATTGACAAGTATATTCCTTGATTCCCTAGCAAGCAGACTCAAGAAAACAAAAAGTATATTCCTTGATATTTAAGTAGTTTGTTTTGTTTTTTTGAGTCAAAGTCTCACTCTGTCCCCAGCCTAGAGTGTAGTGGCATGCTCCCGACAACTGCAGCCTCGACCTACAGGGCTTCGGTCTCATCTTGATTCCACTCCTTTTCTTTTGTCATTATTATGCAATAGCTTGATTGGATATCTTTCCATCCAATATTTGAAATCAAAAAATTAATACCAATTTAGAAGGGAGGCCTGGAAGGGTGGGAGGGGCCACTTTCTTACCTGTCACAATTCTGGCCCCGTTCTGGCAAATGCTTCACATTTCACGCCCCATACCTCAATTTAAAAGCAGAGAGAAGTGACACAGCGATACCCCTGACCCTCATCCCATTTCTGTCCTCTGTCCTCTTTCCCTTGCTCTTGTAAGTAAAACTACTTAAGGCCAGGCGCGTTGGCTCACACCTGTAATCCCAACACTTTGGGAGGCCGAGGTGAGAGGATTGCCCGAGCTCAGGGGTTCAAGACCACCCTGGACAACACAGTAAGACCTCGTCTCTACAATAAATCAAGAAAAACTAGCTGGGCATGGTGGTACATGCCTGTAATTCTGGCTACTTGGAAGGCTGAGGCGGAAGGATCTCCTGAGCCTAGCAGGTCAAGGCTGCGGCTATGATTGTTCCTCTGCACTCCAGCCCGGGTGACAGAGTGAGACCCTGACTCAAAAAAAAAAGGCGGGGGGGGAGTCTTTCCAGAAACTCTCATTATGTAAAATTCCAAAGTGCATTATTAAACTGGTGGCTAGTGAAGACTTAGAAAAGGAAGCAGTGGTCATTAGGACAATCTCTTGGGTTCAATAAATAAGTAAATATAATGACAAATTAAATGCATTTGCTTAAAAAGGCTGATGGCCTAGAAAAAAATGTAGTAAAATTCTGCATTAAGATTTTAGCAGGTATCTAATGAAAGTTTCTCAAGATATTCTTGAGACAACAGTATTGAATGTATGTATTCCTGTGTATACATATGCACACATATATAATATACATACCTATGCAGTAACATACATCCATGTTAGCTCCAGGATAACTGGATATTAGATGATGTTAAGATGATTATTAAATGTGATTGTTAACAGCTGGATAGCGGGAAAGGAGATGCCAACACACAGAGAGGGTCGAATTGTGAGTCCTTTATTAGAGCCAGTGACTGAGAGCAGACTAGTGTCTCAAAGAACTCTCGGCCCCAAACAGAGTGAGTAGAGGGTATATCAAGGCAAAAATTACATAAGCTGTACTGTTTTATTTACATTTTCTTGGCAAAACATTGGACAGTTAAATTAGTTGCAGAATTTGCAACTAGGGAGTTTTCAAGCACCGAGGGGAACAGGAATGTGGGTGTGCAGTGTGATTACAGGAAGGTTACATAAGGGGGTCATTTCTGGATTGAGATGGAAGAGCCACTACAAAACGGAGTTACTTATGTCAGGCAAGCTATTACAGGCTATTATAGGTCTTGCAGATAGATAGTTCATGATAATGGCACTGTGTGTGTGTTTTGGTGGTTTTTTTTTTTTTATTTCATTTCTTAGAGATGTGTGCTGAAGTACCTGGGGATGAAATTATATGTTTCTGGGATTTGTGTTCAATACTGGGGTCACCCCAGCCAAGGTGGAGACTTTAATAAAACAGGATGGCCAAAATGCTAATAATTGTTCAAACTCAAGCCACGGAAGTTTATTGTCCTATTCTCTTACTTTTGGTTATGTTTTAAAATTTCCATATACAAAGTTAAGGTCTATTTCTCATGATAGGATATACAAGGGGGGAGACCCCCCAAAACCCAGAATTATCTTCTGGAGGGCAGGCCCTTTGTAGCACAGGTTTCTTCTGCGAGGTAAGCGTTCTAGAAACCCATCAGCATCAGGGTCCCAGCTAGTGTTGTTGTGAGAGTCTGCATTTGGCTTCAGTGAATTTTTTGGAGAGTCTTTCATCATGTTTGCCCATTTCACGATGGGTGATTTACACAAACAACCTGCTCAGCAGTTTTTGATGAAAAAAAGGGATGATCCCTGTGCTCCACCCTCCCTATTCACCTGATCTCTTCCTGAACAATTTTTTTTCGTTTCCTGAATGAAAAAAGTCCTCAAGTGAAATGTTTGCCAACGTGAAAGAGGTGAAACAAAAAAATGGCAGAAGCACTAAAAGACATCAAAATTGATGGGTTCGAAAACTGTTTTGAGCAGTGGAAAAAGCACCTTTATAGGTGTATTGCATCAAATGGAGAGTACTTTGAAGGTGACTGAAGATTAAACATGTAAGAACAAATACATAATTTTTCTTAAATGAATTCTGAGTTCTTTTAGTCCCTCCTCATAAACAAATGTTTGTTAAATATAAAAGAATAGGTAAATTCCCTAAACTTTAAAATTGCAATGTGATTGTATCCCTATCCACATTTCTAAAATGTTGAATAATTTTACTGATTATTGCTGCTTTGGATCCCACTTTTTCCTTTTGGACTCTTATTTTTTCTTTTTTCTTTTTTTTTTTTTATGTATTGTAGAGATGAGGACTCGCCAAGTTGCCCAAGCAGGTCTCGAACCTGCGGACTCAGGCAATCCACTCACCTCAGCCTCCCAAAGTGCAGGATTACAGGCTAAGCCACTGAGCCCGGCTTTATTTTTTCTTATCAAAGTGTATATGTCTGTATATTGAAAGATTGGTACACCTTCTCTGAATTAAAGATTTTAAAGCCCTTGTGCTATTCAGGAAGAAGACAGAGGTATTGAAGTGATGATAATGGTGTTTGATATCAATGTCTCGTAAGTTCCCTTTAATAGGTTAAGGATTTCTTTTCTAACCATAGCTTACAGTTTTGGGTGTGTGGGGAAACTTAACTGTGAATCGGTACTGAATGCTCTCAAATGACTGTATAACCTATTGATATAATCATGTAGATTTTCAACAGAAAAATTTCTTTTCTCACAATTCTGGAGACTGGATGTTTGAAATCAGGGTGGCAGCATGGTTGGTTTCTGGTGAATTTCTGGCCATAGACAGCTGCTTCTCCCTGTGTCTTTGTATGGCCTTTCCTTGGTGTGTGGTGACAGAAAGAGAGAGAGAGAGAGAGAAAGCGAGAGAGAGAGAGAGAGAGAGAGAGAGAGAGAGAGAGAGAGAGAGAGAGAGAGAGAGAGAGAGAGAGAGAAGGAGGGAGGGAGGGAGGGAGGGAGGGAGGGAGGGAGAGAAGGCACGTGCACACTGTGGTCTCTCTTTTTCTGTGAAGATACTAAACCTGTCAAATCAGGGTCCAAGTCTTATGACCTCACTTAACCTTAATTACTTCAATAGAGGTGCTATCTTTAAATACAGTCACATTATTGGGAGTTAGGGTTTCAACCTCTCAAATTGGAGGCGGGGGTGACACAAACATTCAGTTCGTAATATGTAATGTTATCACTACAACTTTATCTGGGGAAATATTTTTCTTGGTATAGATTATTCCTTCACTTTAACCTTTTTTATTTATGTTTTGTGTGGATTTCTTATAAATAGCATGTATTTCCATAGTGTTTTCTTGTCTAATCTGAAATATTTTTATGACTGATGCATATGCTATGATACATATACAAGTATCATATATTAGATTTATCACAATTTATTGTCATTTTAATCCTATTTGAAATGAAGGCTCCTACTTTTCTTCACTTTTAGAAAATGATCAATTTCTCTTTAAAAATTACCATTTTACCTATTACCCCTTCATCTCCTTTGGGTTCCTGGATTCTTTCCTCTGTTTTTTTTAATCATTCTTTCATATTTCCCATCTCTTCATTTCCCTGTGCTAGTTTCAGATTTCTTTTCCAATTTACGAATTCATTTTTCTTCTATGTTCGAAGTGCTATTTAATCCGGTAATGAAATTTAAAAAATTGTAATGGCCATAATTGGAGACTGTCTTCTCTTTGAGAGTCCCATGTGACTTGCTTTGTGAAAGGTTTTCTATCTAGTGGTTGTAAATTTGCTTCTGCCAAGTCCCTGGGGGTGGGTTCAATGGTTTCACTTATATCTCTCCCCTCCCCTCTCCCCTCTCACCCCTCCCCTCTCCCCTCTCCCCTCGCCCCTCTCTCCTCTGTCTCGTATCTGGTTGTATAAATCAGGATCCAGTCAGGAAAACAGAAACCACACTAGTATTTTAAACAGAGAGGATTAGAGGATTTAATTCAGACAGTTGGTTACATAGATGTCGGGAATCTGAAAGCAAAACAGAGATACTGAGGTAACCCTGAAATTCACAACTACAGGAAGCAGATGAAATCCCTTGGACTATGGGAACAAAGCGGAAGACGGGTGACCAGAATGAAAAGCTTGAAAACAGGGAACACAAGCTGGTGCACAGAGTCCTGAGAGGAATTTCCACACACAGGTCTCAGAACAAGGAGGAAGAGGTGTGACTCAGAAGCTGTGTGCACCCCTAAGGAGGGATGCCTGATCCGCAGGGGCTCAGATTGCCAAAAGGCGAGTTCTGGAGAATCCGGAGGTGCGGACTGGCAGCCAGGGAGCTCATTTCCACTGGGGTTCGGCTGCTGGCTGCTCCTGGTACCCCTAAGGGTGCATAGGCTGGTGCTGGGGGTGCCCCAGAAGTGGGAGGAATGCTGGCAGAGACCAAAACAGGGCGAGTCTTCTTTTTCCTTCTCTGGCCTTTAGGCCCCCCTCTGGTGCTTTCTCCTGACAGACTCTAATAGGAAACAACTCAGAGAGGGTGTCTGGGAAATGCCATATCCAGATGCCTAGCCCCAGAATTCCAGAGAAGGGTAAGAAAGAAACGGTGCATTTAAGGGTAAGAGACATTGAATGCCCAATTCCTCCTTTAGCGACTCGACACTCTTCTACTCATATTTGAACCTCAATTTGACACCTTTGATGGTTTGTATTTTTCCAAAAAATGCAGTAAAATATACATAACATAAAATTGGTCATCTCAGGTTTTTTTTTTTTTCCTTTTAGAGATGGGGTCTTGAGAGGCTTGTCTCTAACTCCTGGCCTTAAGCAATGCTCCTGCCTCAGCCTCTGGAGTAGCTGAGATTATATGTGAATGCCCCCAGATCCAGTTCATTTTAACAATTTAAAAATATACATTTTAGTTGTATTAAGTACGCATTGTACAACCATCGCCACCATCTGCCTCCAGAACTTTTTAATCTTCCCCAACTGAAACCCTGTACCCATTAAGCAATAACTCAAGCTATCTCTAGTTTATGTTCATTCCTTTTTAGTTCAGTTACAATCCCATGGGGATATTATCCTTTTACCTAAATAATAGATTATAAGTTTAAACTCCATCAGTAATCCTTACATAAATAATGTATGCATAACAAGCAAAGTAGAAAACAAAGTAGTTGATATTTCTACATTTTTTTCTTGCTATGCATCCCATCTTCCCTTTGACCACATCCGGGAACTCCACTGGCATTGACCCTTTACCTGATGTTGTGCCCAAATCTTTACTCATGAGGGATCAGAATCCTTAATCATCCAGTCTTAATTGAGTTGATGCAGTCATTTTTTAAAAAATAAAGATGTGGGGTACAATTCAGGGTTGGGTGTACAAACGTGGATTATGCAGGTACCCTTGTTGATGATGTATGCCCCTGTCTACCCTAGCAGTTTCTGCCAACTGCACCCCCCCCCCCCCACAGCTTCTGACTACTGCCAATCCCTTTCTTATAGTACTATAATAATTGTTCAAGGTCCACTTATGAGTGAAAACATATGGTACTCTGTTCTTTGTTTCTGTGATAGATCACTGAGTATGATCGACTCTAAATCCATCCAAGTGGCTGCAAAGTCCGTATGTTTGTCCTTCTTTATGACTGCATAATATTCCATTGTGTATATGTACCACATTTTTTTATCCAGACCAGCTTCAAGGGGTAACATGGTTGGTTCCATGTTTTTGCTATTGTGAATAGAGCTGCAACAAACATACGTGTGCAGGTATCTTTTTGTAGAATGATTTGAGTTCCTCCAGGTATATTCCCAATAGAGGAATTGCTGGGTCATATGGAAGGTCAATTTCTAGTTCTTTGACAAATTGCCACACTGTCTTCCAAAGAGGTTACATTAGTTTGCATTCCTATCAGCGGTGTAGAAGCGTTCCTTTTTCTCCACGGATGCAGTCATTCTTTTTATTGTTACCACGGACTTAGAGGTCTTAAGAGTCATTCCAAAGAATTCTTTTTTTTTTTAACTTAGTTTTCTCTCCCCCATGTGTATGAGCAACCCTACATTTTGTTGAACTTGGAATTAATTACTCCAGGCAGTCATTGACTTCCTTCTTTGTATATTGGTTCAGTGGCATGAGAAACCCCAAATAGTTGCTTCACTTGGAACCAATGATGTGTCCCTTGGTGGAAGCGATCCTCCCTTGGAAGTCAAGACAGACCTCTAAATCCGCAGAGACAAAAATGCAGGAACAGGAAGGGTGTCAGGCACAGTGGCTCACACCTGTAATCTCAGCAGTTTGGGAGGCCAAGGTGGGAGGATTGCTTGAGGCCAGGATTTTGAGACTAACCTGGGCAACATTGCGAGACCCTGTCTCTACCAAAAAAAAAAAAAAAAGAAAGAAAGAAAGAAAGAAAAGAAAAAGAAATAAAGAAAAATTTTCTAGGCATTCTTGAGTCCAGGAGTTCTAGGCTGCAGTGAGCTATGATCATACCACTGCACTCCAGCCTGGGTGACAGATTGAGACACTTCTCTAAAAACAAAAAAATGCAGTAACAGGAAGTAAAATTTAGGACTACTAAGTGTAATGGTGAGAGGAGCAATTTCACCACTTGATTCCTGGACTTGTGTTCTGATTATGGGACAAATATTATTTTGATTGCTGTTTCAAAGTGTATACCCCATCTTATAAAACAGCACTCCAACCTGACAGGGTGTTCTTAACCAGTAAAAGAAGTTGAACCTCTTCAGACAGAGGAGGGAGATTCCACTCGCAGTGCGTAATCAGGGGCCTTTGGTGTTTCAAGACAGTTAAATTTGTCCAAATCCAAACGAAGGTCCCCATTCTAATCCTCAGGGTTCCAGTTCTCAATTCATGTCCCAAGTTTCACATCAGAAAAGGGGAGGGGCTTCTAATTCAGCTTATCTTATAATTCTGCCACCCAAACCATCAACATCTGGGTCTACGTCAGTCCTGGGGGGCTATAAGAAATTAGAGATTCTTTTAGGGTCACTGCAGAGTTTGTCATTTTCTTTCAGTAAGGCTTTTTGGGGAAGTCCAAAGGAGCCATCCAACTTCATGGTCCTTGTGTCATTTCCAACATAAACATAAAATACAAGGGGGAAATCCCAAAAGTCCTGAAATTTACTTATAAGAAATTGAGTATTTATTCTTACACGGTTAGACTTCAGTCACCTTCGAAGCACTCTCTGTTTGATTCTGAAAAATAGTTTGCAATCAGGTATAAAATACTTAAAAATATACTTTGACATTTACAGTGGACACTTTTGAAAAATAAGTTTTGCCAACTTAGAAATGAAATTTGTTTACAGTCCCAGTTAAATAAACAAGTCCTTAACTGAGGAACAATCTTCCCTTAGGATAAATAGTTAGGATTTCCAAATTAGATTTGTATAAGCATTCTTTTAAAATAATGGTAAATTTGGCAGGAGATTGGTGGCTCATGCCTGTAATCCCAGCATTTTGGGAGGTCAAAGCAGAAAGATTGCTGAGCCCAGGAGTTCGAGACTAGCTTAGGCAACATAGTGAGACCTTGTCTCCACAAAGAAATAAACAAATTTGCCTGGCATGGTGGTAGGTGCCTGCAGTCCCAGGTACTCTGGAGGTTGGGACAGAAGGATTGCCTGAGCCCAAGAGGTGGGGGCTGCAGTGAGCCATGATTGTGACACTGTATTCCAGCCTGGATGACAGAATGAGACCTCGACTCAAAAAACAAAACAAAACAAAACAAAAAAAAAATAAGTAAAAAATAATGATAAACTTGGTTCAGTAACATAGAAGTTCAAATACCTTATGATTTTCCTGACAAATACCATCTATTTTTTATGACTGCTTACCCACAAAGTTCTCAAGTCATTTTAATTAAGTAATTTTAATGAAATACATAACCAAAGTGGGACTCAAACTTTCTGGCCGAGAAATCCTTATCGTGATAAATCTAAGTATTTCCAGCAAAATATTCTGAACCGAAAATGATAGAAATTTCCCAGTGGCAATCAATTATAGAAGCACATCTTATCATTACTTGACAGGACAGCTACCAAGTCTTCTGCTTCTCTTTTCCAGCTTTTTCTTGTTCGTCAGTTTGAAATACTGCTTTTGAATCTTTTACTGGGTGCTTTGGGAAAATCTCCTAAACTGTGTTTTCCTCTGCTCTCACGCCATAACGGTCATCAACTCAGGAGACTTCGGTTACCAAATGCAGGGTTTCTTCCCGTCACTAAACAGCAGACACAAGCTGGGTGTCCTTCAGTCCAATTCTGATACTATCTACCTGGAGATAATGTCAGATCCCACAGGCTGCGGGGTCATGGCCCCAAGACTTCCTCTTTCTGCCACCCCAGTCACAAGTTTAGTCCTCTGGAACTTCTGACCCACCAGTTTCAAGTTGGGGTTCTCACGATCCCCCTTCAGGTTGGATTAATTTGCTGGAGCAGCTCACAAAACTCAGGGAAACACTTACTTTCCTTTACCGGTTTATATTATTATTAGTATTATTATTATTATTGAGTTGGAGTCTCACTCTGTCGCCCAGACTGGAGTGCAGTGGCACACTCCCAGCCACCGCAGCCTCGACCTGCTGCGCTCCGGTGATCCTTCCGCCTCAGCCTTCCAAGTAGCTGGAACTACAGGCGCGCGCTACCTCGCCCAGCTAATTTTTGATTTATTGTAGAGATGAAGTCTTGCCAAGTTGCCCAGTGCTTCTCGAACCCGTGGGCTCAGGCAATCGACTCACCTTGGCCTCCCAAAGTGCTGGGATTACAGACTGAGCCACCAAGCCTGGCCCTTACCGGTTTATTATAAAGGATATTGCCAAGGATACAGATGAAGAGATGCTAAGGGTGAGGTATGGGGACAGGAAGGGGGTGTTTTCATGTCCCCCCGGGCATACCACCCTCCAGAAACTCCACATGTTCAACTGTCTGATAGTTCTCCATACTCAGTTCTTTTGGGTTTTTATGGAGGCCTCATGACGTAGACCTGACTGGCAAATGAGTCGAAATGTGATTGGACAAAAGTCGCATGATCTAAACCCAGCAAGGCCTGTGTGTTCTGACTTTTCCTGACCTCTCTGTGGAGGATGCCTTCCTCTAGGGTAGGGGGCAGGACCCCCTCTGGAAGGAAGATCTTTTGACCCACAATCAGATGAGAGTTCCACCTTGGACAGGTGAAAGGAGGTCAGGAGAAGGTCCGAGAGAGACATTCTCTTTTCTGAGGCCTGTTCCTGAGGTTTAAAATGCCTCATCATTATAACAAAACACTGTGACATGGCCTATGAGAGTTATAATCCAGGACCTGCAGACAAAAACCAATATCTATATTATAACACCATACTGGGTCAAACCTCAGGTCTCTTAAACATGGCAGCAGAGGGTAAGGAAGCTTATGGGAAGATGTCCCAAGGAGAGGGAGGAACATTGGGCTTTTGGTTAATGGAGTGTGGGGACACGCAAGTGTTGTGCTAGAAAACAATGAAAGTGATGTGACTGGACTTGGACTTGGACTTGATGAAGTGGAACATCCTAATGGCCTTAAATGCTCCGTCTCCTAAGCTGGAGGCTATGCAGATGGCTCCTTCATGCAAATTATTCCCGCTCTTTCTGTCTCTGGCAGGCTTTGGTGCTTGACAAATGTTTATTTATCTTTCTATGAATTTATACTGTCATCCCAATGGAATGTCAAGCTCTGAAGACAACAGCCATGAATTATATCCCTCCTGTGACTGTAAAGGATGATGATGCCTGAGGGATAACAAAGATATCATTGATTCACCCCACTGGTTATCCCTTTGATCTCAAAGGACTAAAATTATAGATTTAAAATAAATTAAGTAACAGAACTCACAAAGTAGTAAATGACTAGCAGAGAGCAAGTCTAAAATGGATTATTGAAGCCAAAATAGCTGGGAATGATGGTGCATGCCCATAGTCTCAGCTACTCAGGAGGCTGAGGCAGGAGGATCACTTGAGCCCAGGAGTTTGGGACCAGCCTGGGCAACATAGCAAAATCCCATTTCCAAAGACATTTTAAAAAAATTGTTTTTTAGTTTGGGTCTGTGTTGCCCAGGCTGGAATGCAATGGCATGATTACAGCGATCACAGTTCATGGCAACCTCAACCTCCTAGGCTCAGGTGATTCTTCCACCTCAGCCTCTCGAGTAGCTGGGACTACAGGTGCACACCACCATGCCAAGCTACATTTTTTATGTTTCTATAGACGAGGTCTCGTTATGTTGCCTAGGTTGGTCTCAAACTCCTGGGCTCAAGCAATCCTCCCACCTCAGCTTCCCAAAGTGCTAAGATTACAGGAGTGAGCCACCACCCCTGGCCTATTTTTTAAAAATTAAGAATAAAGTCAAAATAGTCTGAGTTTTTGTTTGCTTGGGAAAGAAAAGTCTCAATTCTTGCTTTTTGTGCGTGTCTACTCATTTTTCGATTAATATCACACAAGCGGTCCTCTTGTGCTCAGCTTCTCTCTGCTAAGCCAATGCAGAGGGCAACTTCTGTGACTTCACCCTTATGGTGGCAGGAGCAACAAAGCAATGTTATATCAACTTCCAAGGTGAGGTGATAGGGCATCGGTGTCAACTAGCTTAAAAAGTGCAGAGTCACGATTCAGTCATTTGGAAGAAGAACACAGATTTTAAAGTTCAAGCACCAGCACATTTTATCTCAAAGCAATGCAATTGAGCAGATTCATGTTTGCTGTAGAGACAGGAGAGAATAAAACCAGAAACATCAAGTGACTTGCCCTAGGTCAAGTGAGTTGACTGAAAAACACTGCAGCAGCGGTCCAGGCCCCTTTACTCCAGACAGGGTGTCTCATAGCCGGGACACCTGTGCGCCAGTGAGTCACTGCTCATTTTCCTGCCCATCTTTGTCCATATTTGCAGTATCTGAGGCTTTGGACACAGAGAATTTCTTCTGGCTCCATGGGACTCTGTGTGATGCTACCTGGACCGGTGGGAGCATTCTGATGGATGAGTGCTGACGTCGATGGCATGCTGGAGATTCAGCCCTATGGTTCTACTCTTGCCATCCAACTTCTTGGGTGGAGTACTGGGGACGGGCTGCTCTCAGCTACATCCAAGACTCCCAGATTTGTGCAAAAGCAGT
Source organism: Tarsius wallacei (assembly GCA_963574415.1). Taxonomy (NCBI): domain Eukaryota; kingdom Metazoa; phylum Chordata; class Mammalia; order Primates; family Tarsiidae; genus Tarsius; species Tarsius wallacei. The sequence continues at coordinate 13,715 of CAUYQG010164788.1, forward strand.
GAGAGAAAGCACTGAAGCCAACATTTAAAGCAAACGCCGAGACGACTTCTGGCAGCAGTGTGAAAATTGTGAAAGTAGAAAAGGAATAATCTGGCTGGGCACAGTGGCTCATACCTGTAATCCCAGCACTTTGGGAAGCCGAGGCGGGAAGATTGTTTGAGTCCAGGAGTTGAGACCAGCCTGGGCAACGTAGTGAGACGTCGTCTCTACCAAAAAAAAAAATTAGTCAGGTGTAGTGGTGCAAACCTACAGTCCCCACTACTCAGAAGGCTGAGGCAGGAGGATCACTTGAGTTCAGGAGGTTGAGGCTGTGGTGAGCTGTGATCGTACAACTGCTTTCCACTTTGGGTGACAGAGTGAGAACCCAAATCAAAAAAAGAAAGAAAGAAGGAAAAGGAATAATCCACCCTAACTAATACTTGAAATGTCACATTTCCAAGGTGAAATTGTGAGTTGTGGTGAAGTGGTGAAGTTGTGAGTTGTATAAGCACACGTGAAGGCAGATTGAAAACAATCTTATTTCCTGGAGAAAAAACGAAACAAAACCAGTCTTCTTCTTCAGAAAATGCCAATCACTCTATAAAAAAGATACCTGCACACGTATGTTTATCGCAGCATTGTTCATAATAGCAAGAACCTGGAAGCAACCATGCTGTCCATCAAAAGAGGACTGGATTAAAAAAATGTGGTACATATACACAATGGAATACTACGCAGCCATAAGAAAGAACGAAATCATGAATTTCGCGGCAACCTGGATGGAACTAGAGTCCATAATACTGAGTGACCTCTCACAGAAACAAAAAACTGAGTATCACATGTTCTCACTCGTATAGTAGACCTTGATCATCCAACGTACTACCACAAGAAAATGACTGACAGTGGTGGGAAACTATGGTAGGGGGAGGGTGAGGGCGATGGGATTAATGGTGGTAAATATCTGTCTGGGGATGGGGAGACACCTCTTATCAACAAGGGTGCCTGAACAAAGCATTTTGGTATGCCTAACCCCTAACTGTACCCCACAATACCATAATAAAAAAGAAAAAAGAAAAGAAAAAAAAGAAAAGAAAAAAGAAAAAAAAATGTCAATAAATTGAAGTATGATTTACCAACAAAAAATTTTTGTTGGATAGATTCAATCACAGGTGCTTGCTGGGGATGGTGAGGGGGAAGGGGGGAAGCCTTTCTGCTTCTGAAATTCTAGGTGGGGAGAGGGAGCCTAGGAGAGCAGTCTTGGTTTTGACAAAGATTCATCCCTAAATAATAAAGTCGTTCAGTTTACGAAAAATGTTTATACCACTTACCTTTTCATCTCTCTTATTTCTATCCAAATCCCTAACAATCCTAAAAATTGCTTTAACTCCAGTCAGGATGGCCATCATCAGCAACACAGAAAACAGCAGATGCTAGAGAGGAAGCAGAGACAAGGGAACACTTCTACACTGTCAGTGGGAGTGTAAATTAGTACAGCCTCTATGGGAAACTGTGGTGATTCCTAAAAGAGCTCAAAATCAACCTTCCATTCGACCCAGCAATTCTCCTTCTGGGAATATACCCAGAGGAACTCTAATCATTCTGTATAAAATATACCTAGTAGGAGGCATCACTTTCCCAGACTTTAAGCTTTGTTATAAAGCTACAGTAATCAAAACAGCCTGGTATTGTTACAAGAACAGACATATAGACTAATAGAACAGGATAGAGATTCCAGAAGCAAAACCTTAATTTCTCAACCAACTCATCTTCGACAAAGCCTCCACCATCAACCACTGGGGAAAGGATAATCTATTCAGTAAATGGTGCTGGGGAAACTGGCTGACCACATGCAGAAGATTAAAACAAGATCCCTATCACCATACACAAAAATCAACTCTAAGTGAATCAGAGACCTAAACGTAAAACCTCAAACTATAAGAACCTTAAAAAATGCAGGAGACACCCTTATGGAAATTGGAACTGGCAACCAATTCCTGATCAAAACCCCAAGAGCCCATGCCAAAAGAGATAAGATAGACAAGAAGGATCTTATCAAACTGACAAGCTTCTGCAAAGCCAAAGAAACCATCAAGAGAGCAGGGAGACAGCCCACAGACTGGGAAAAAATATTTGCCAACTGTATATCTGACAAAGGCCTAATATCTAGGATCGCCGGGCTCGGTGGCTCAGCCTGTAATCCCGTGCATTTGGGAGGCTGAGGTGAGTGGATTGCCTGAGCCCACGGGTTTGAGACCCACCTGGGCAACTTGGCGAGACCTCATCTCTACAATAAATCAAAAATGAGCCGGGCATGGTAGCGCGTGCCTGTAGTTCCAGCTGCTTGGAAGGCTGAGGCGGAAGGATCGCCAGAGCCTAGCAGGTCGAGGCTGCGGTGGCCGGCAGCGGCCACTGCACTCCAGTCTGGGCGACAGTGAGACTCCAACTCAAAAAAAAAAAAATCTAGGATCTACAAGGAACTTAAACGTACCCCCCCCAAAAGCCCCATTACAAATTGGGCAAAAGATATAGACACTTCTCAAAAGAAAACATACAAGCAGCCAACAGATACAAAAAAAATGTTCAGCCTCACTAGTCATCAAAGAAATGCAAATTAAAACCACACTGAGATATCACCTCATTCCAGTCAGGATGGCCATCATCAATAATTTAAAAACAACAGATGCTGGAGAGGATGGGGGGGAAGGGAACACTTCTACACTGTTGGTGGGAGTGTAAACTAGTACAACTTCTGTGGAAAACAGTGTGACAATTCCTAAAAGATCTAAAAATCAACCTCCCATATGACTCTGCAGTGTCGCTACTGGGAATATACCTGGAGGAACTCAAATCACTCTATGAAAAAAATACCTGCATACGCATATTTATTGCAGCATTGTTCACAATAGCAAAAACATGGAACCAACTGTGCTGCCCATCAAAAGAGGACTAGATTTTAAAAATGTGGTACATGTACATGATGGAATATTATGCAGCCAAAAAGAAGGACAAAATTATGAACTTTGCAGCAACTTGGATGAGTTTAGAGGCTGTAATACTGAGTGTTCTATCACAGTAACAAAGAACCAAGTATCACAGGTTCTCACTCATAAGCAAACTTTGAACAACTATCGTAATACTATTAGAGAAGGGATTGGCAGTAGTGGGAAACTGCCAGGGGAGAGGGGGCACGCCTCATCAACATGGGTACCAGCATAATGAACATTTGTATACCAAACCCTGAATTGTACCTCACATATTTAAAATTAAAAATTAAAAAAAGTGTTGAATGAATTCTGATGTATAAAAGAGGAAATTCTAAAAAAAAAGTTGTGTGCACATGCATGTTTATTGCAGCATTATTCACAATAGCAAAAATATGGAACCAACCATACCACCCATTGGAAACAGATTGTATTTTTAAAATGTAGTATGAAGCCAGACTCGGGGGCTCATGCCGGTAATCCCAGTAGTTTGGGAGGCTGAGGTGAGAGGATTGCCTGAGCCCACGGGTTCAAGACCAGCCTAGACAACATGGCAAGACTTCG
>CAUYQG010164789.1:0-32264 GCA_963574415.1 Tarsius wallacei
AGTAAATGGTGCTGGGAAAACTGGCTGACCACATGCAGAAGATTCAAACAAGACCTGTTTCTATCCCCATAAACAAAAATTAACTCTAAATGGGTCAGAGACCTAAATGTAAAACCTCAAACCATAAGAACCTTAGAAAATGCAGGACACACCCTTATGGAAATTGGAACTGGCATCCAATTCCTGAACAAAACCTGAAACGCACGGGACATAAGAGATAAGATAGACAAGTGGGACCTCATTAAACTGACAAGCTTCTGCAAAGCCAAAGAAACCATCAAGAGAGCAGGGAGACAGCCCAAAGACTGGGAAAAAGTACTTGCCAACTCCATGTCTGACAAAGGCCTAACATCTTGGATCTACAAGGAACTCAAATGTGCTGAAAAGAAAAAAACAACCCCATTACAAAGTGGGCAAAAGATATGAACAGACACTTCTCAAAGGAAGACATCCAAGAGGCCAACAGATACATGGAGAAATGTTCAACCTCACTAATCATCAAGGAGATGCAAATCAAAACCACACTGAGATACCACCTAACTCCAGTCAGAATGGCAATTATCAATAACTCAAAAAATAACAGTTGTTGGAGAGGGTGTGGTGAATTCGGAACACTTCTACACTGTTGGTGCAACCTCTGTGGAAAACAGTGTGGCGATTCCTAAAAGCTCTAAATATTGACCTCCCATATGACCCCGCAATCCCCCTACTGGGAGTATACCCTGAAGAACTCAAATCACTCTATAAAAAAGATACCTGCACACGTATGTTTATTGCAGCATTGTTCACAATAGCAAGAACCTGGAACCAACCATGCTGTCCATCAAAAGAGGACTGGATTTTAAAAATGTGGTATATATACACAATGGAATACTACGCAGCATTAAAAAAAACAAAATCATGAATTTCGCAGCAACCTCGATGGAACTAGAGTCTATAATACTGAGTGACCTCTCACAGAAACAAAGAACTGAGTATCACATGTTTTCACTCATGTAGTAGACCTGGATCATCCAACGTATTACCACAAGAAAATGACTGACTGTGGTGGGAAACCATGGGGGGGAGGGGTAGGGTGATGGGATCAACTGTAGTAAATATCTGTCTGAAGATGGGGAGATACTTCTTATCAACAAGGGTGCCTGAACGAAGCACCCTTAACTGTATCCCACAATATCATAATAAAAATATTGAATAAAAAAATAGTATTTAACATAAAGGTAAGTTATTAAATTTTGAACAGAATCCACATATATTGTATATTCACTATAGGCCTATAATTATTAATAAATGTTAACTCATCAGACAAATGAAAAGTTGCTATGAGTTTTGATTAATTCAAGGAAATATTTAATTTAAGCAATTTTTGCATTATATAAAGAATTTTATATAGCCTAATTATATCAATTCATATAAAACTGAAACTTAATACAATTGTTTTGTCTCTATTTGTAAAACATCTGTGTTCTTTTGTTCTCCAACTTTAACAAAAATAATGGACTATACACATTTGTCATCAGTCTTTAAAAAAAAATAATTGATAACAGGAATAAATATCCACCATTATCATGCTATCACATTGGAACTAAACTACTTTACTATTAATTATTAAACAGGATGTTTATAACTTGAGACACATAATATCAATCTCTCATTCTTTTGATGATAGCCTTATACTTTTTTCTGAAAAATGTTGCTATTTTGATGGGATTTCAAACATTATTTTTAATAAAGTGATGTTTAGGGTCTAAACTTAAGTGCACAATTCAGTGCAGATGTAAACTTACAATATAAGCTAATATAATTGAAGTCTCCCTATCAGGATTTTAACCCTAAACAAATCTTAAAGTGACAGAAAATAGGTTGATGTTAATTTATCCAAAAGGATAAATTATATGTTAATTCCCACTACTTGGAAACCCAGAACTTCTGTTGCTCATCTTTCTAACTTAGTTCTTTATTTACTTAGGTTTTATAAGCTGTTTCTTATATATCTGATAAATTTCTACTTTACTTAATAATATTCAGAGTGGTTTCAGTTCTTACAATAAAAATAAAGCTCACTGATAATAAAGTGGTATAAAAATATGTTTATAGTGATTTATTTTCCTTTGGGTATATATTCAGAAGTGGAATTTCTGGATAAATTGGTGGTTTTAGTTTTATTTCTTTTTTACCTTTTAATAATAGCTATTCTAACTGGTGATATATCTTATTGTGGTTTTAATTTGTATCTCCTTGATGATTAATGATGTTGAGTATATATATATATATTTTTTTTTTTGAGTTGGAGTCTCACTCTGTCACACAGACTGGAGTGCAGTGGCTGCTCCCAGCCACTGCAGCCTCCACCTGCTGGGCTCCGCGATCCTTCTGCCTCAGCCTTCCAAGTAGCTGGAACTACAGGCGCGCGCTACCATGCCAGGCTACTTTTTTGGTTTATTGTAGAGATGAGGTCTCGCCAAGTTGCCCAGGCGGGTCTCGAACCCACGGGCTCAGGCAATCCACTCACCTCGGCTTCCCAAAGCTCTGGGTTCACAGGCTGAGCACTGAGCCTGGCTGAGCATTTTTTTAATATGTCTGTTGGCCACTTTTATGTCTTTTTGGAAAAATGTTTACTAGTGTTCTTTGCCCACTTTTTAATGACATTATTATTTGTTGTGTCATTTACATCTTATTGAAGAGAAAAATAAGATGAAGAGATTAAGTTCCTTGTAAATTCTATATATTAGTTCCTTGTTGGACACATAGTCTGCAAATATATTTTTTCTTATTCTGCAGGTTGTCCACTCTGTTGATTATGTCTTTTGCTGTGCAAAAGCTTAGTTTAATTAAATCCCACTTGTCTACTTTTGTGTTTTTGTTGCAATTGCTTTTGAGGTCTTAATCATAAATTATTTGCCTAGCTCAGTGTCCAAAAGAGTTTTCTTTGGGTTTTGTTCTAGCGTCTTAATAGTTTCAGATCTTGCATCTGTCTTTACTCCATCCTGAGTCGAATTTTTTATCAGAGTTCATTCGTTTCACTCTTCTGCATGTGGCAGTCCAATTGTTCAGTACCATTGTTTGAAGATGAGGGCCGTTCCCCACTGTATTTTTGACTTTGTCATAGATAATTTGGCTGTAAATAAATGGCTTTATTTCTGAATACTCTGTTCTGTTCCATTGTTGTAAATGTCTATTTTTATACCAGTACCATATTGCTTTGATTACTTCAGCCTTGTATAATTTGAAATCAGGTAATATAATTCCTCCAGCTTTGTTCTTTTTTGTTTGGATTGTTTTGGCTATTCTGGCTCTATTAACTGTAGGATTGTTTTTTTCTCATTTCAATAGACATTGCATTGAATCTGTAGATTACTTTGGGTAATAAGATCATTTTAATGATATTTACTCTTCTATTTCAAGGGCATTGGCTTTTTTCCATTTCTTTTATCAGTGCTTTCAACATTTTCAATTTTTTGTAGACATCTTTCACCTATTTGGTTAAATATATTCCTAGATATTTTATTTTTTTATAGCCACTGTAAATAAGATTGATTTCTTGATTTGGTTCTTAGCTACAATGTTTTTAACATATTAAAAGCTACTGATTTTTGTACATTGATTTTGTACTATTGAATTCATTTCTCAAACCTTATATTTTTTTATGCATCTTTAGGGTTTTCTATATATAAGATTATGTCACCTTCTAACAAAGAGAATTTTAACAACTTACTTTCCAATTTGAACGTCTTTTAATTCTTTCTCTTGCTTGATTGCTCTGGCTAGGAATTTTAGTATCATGTTGACTAGAAGTAGTAAAAGTAGGCATCCTTTTTATGTTCCAATTATTGAAAGAATTCTTTCGACTTTTTCCCCATTCAGTATGATGTTGACTGTGGGTTTGTCATACATGGCCTTTATTGTTTTGAAGTATATTCCTTCTATGCTTAGTTTGCTGAGGATTTTAGGAAGACATTTCCAATAAATTATTAAATTTGGAACTTGCACCTGAGTGGACAAAATATTGACCCATAAGAAATAAGTTATATTTCCCATTTACCCAAATATATTGGAAGCACATTCATTTTATGTATATGACCAAGTTAAGTGATTCCTAGTTCTTCACTGGGAGGATGAGACTTGTTTCCTCCTTGCAGAAAAATTTAAAACTAACACATCTTCTTATACTTTATCTCAAATTATTAGACTAACAACAAGGATATTAGTCTTAGGATATTAGTGTTATAGCTCACATATGGGCATGCAGACTCAATATATTTTTAAAAGCTTAAACAGAGAAAGAAATACAAAAATTTTCCAATTTACGTCATTAAAAAGTGGAGGAAATAAGTTAGAAATGATTTTTAAAGGTGCTTTTGCAAAAAAATTAAACATAAAATTAGACCATAAAAAATTTGTTGGTATGGGAGCTTGTACCAGAGATAACTCATTTGATGTGCTAGTTCAGATAGTAATCTGTGGGAATGCTTTTATAGTTTAGATAATTCAGTCACAGGTTTTAAAACGGCCCATGTTAAATTATATCGGCAAATCATAGATTTAAAATATAATTGAAAAATTTTAACAGTAGTATGAAAAATATAGAGAAAAGAAAGAAATGCTGACTTGCTTTATATCACCCAAAAGTTCCTCCACAATTCCTAGAATAACAGATTTTAAGGAATCAACTGGGAAATGTAGCAGCTAAATAATTTTAAAACAACTTGCTTGGTCCCCAACAAGAATACTTATGAGAGTAACTACAAATAGAAGCTAGCTTCTTTATTTCTGAGGGAGTATACCAAGTATGTGTACGTAACCTCCAGCCACATAGTGGGATGGGTACCGTCACAGTCCGGTTAGCGGTTAGCACTCTAATAGTCATATCACTTGAATATAGGCCTCAGTCCAAAATTAATGGTTGCTAGAAAAAAAATTGAAAGTCATCCCACTAAACGTGAACTTAAATTATTTTTAAGTATAATTATATGGATCTTTATCTGTGGCTAATAATTCACCACATCATAACTATTCTTGTTCATTTGACAAAATACATAAACAAAGCCAATATTCAACGGACAAAAACAACAGCATGCAATCATGCCTTTACTATCTTGCATCAGCAATGACTTAACTCTCCTATTCTGAGTCATTATTTAGCATTCAAAGAATTTGAGCATGACAGTTCAACGAAAACTTGCAACAGCCAATTTTGCAGATAAAACCTAGAGAGGAGAAAAAAATGATTTGATAAAACATACAGAATTCATTAAAATGTTGGGTTAAAAATCTACAAAAAATATTTTTAAAAAGCTTAAAGTGCTAATTAGAGGAATGAAGAAAGCTGAAAATTTGAGTTAGCGATTGGAATGATCAAGAGATCTGCTGGGCACGGTGACTCATGCCTGTATAATTCCAGCACTTTTGGAGGCTGAGGCAGGAGGATTGCCTGAGCCCAGGAGTTTGAGACCAGCCTAGGCAACATAGTGAGACTATGTCTTTACCAAAAAAAAACCCCAAAATTAGCCAAGTGTGGTGGCGTGTGCCTGTAGTCACAGTTACTGGAAAGGCTGAGATGGGAGGATCCCTTGAGTCCAGAAGGTTGAGGCAGGTGAGTGAGCTGTGATTGTGCCACTGCCACTCTAACATGGGCAACAGAGTAAGACCCTGACTAAAAAAAAAAAAAGTCTTCCTGAGAATATGGCACAGTGATTAAAATCACAAAAATTAAAATACATGGATACTAGTCAAAGAACTAAGAACACCCTGATAAAAATGTGCCAACTTAAAAAATAGTAGTAATTGAATCTTATAATTATAGTACAGATTTTTTTAAAGATTTATATAATAATAAATAAAAACAACACTAGCATGAGAATTTTTATCCACAACATGAGATGCCAGAATCTCCATTTTCATACTTATATTTTCACACTGATAATGACTTTTCTGAACCCACTTTATCGTCAATCCTTCCCAGTTTCCAGGATAGGTCCTTATAAATATTTTTGTGCTCTCAGGTATTCCTTATTCAGGAATAATTTTCTGACTGCTAGGATTATGTGTATTACATACATAGTAACTTGTGATATCACTGTCACTGTAAACTGATCATTGCTCTGTCTCTTCCACAAAATTTTTACTTCTTTGAGGGATTGTTGAGAATTCATCTATAAATTTCCAAGGACTACCCTAGTACTTGGCAAATAACAGTTTTTCAAATAAGTTTCTATTAATGGAAGAGGAGAGTTAATTATTAACTTCACTTGCTGTCAAAATAATAATAAATTATCTGATTAGAGACAATATCAAATTTAATGCGGAAGTTAAGAAATTCTGACGCTGTGAAACACAGCAGCAATGATGCTACTGCTGCTGGAACCAAGCAAAAGTGAATATCTTAAAACTTAGTTACATGAAATCAACTATACAAATAAATTATCATTGTAAGTTACACTGGCATTATTTATTTAAACATTTTCATATAAGACTAGGCAATCTATACACATCTACTTATTGCAGGACAGATATTATACCAATTATACCAATTATACTAATTTATATCACTTCATAGAAGAACTATCGAGTTATTCTTTTGCTACTGAACTGAACATTTTATAATAGCTAAATAATAAGGTATTATCTTTAGTACTACATGAAATCTTCTACCTTACTGCTGCTTTCTGTCTTTTCTCTATGTTAACTAAGGTTTTGTTGTCAGCATGTTTATTTCTAGTATTTATTTTAATATTAGAAATTGTGTATTTAATGATGCCAAGTTATCAGATAAAGATTGAATCTTATCAACTTTCTTGTATGAAAATTGAGTTTACTAAATAAAAATTTCATACTTCTAATCAGTCTCTAAAATAGTTCGGAGAAAAGAAAAAAATTTCTTAGACCAAAGAGCCCCTAAATTCATTTTTAGACTATTATTTGAATTATATTAGCATATGTTTCAGCCTTTTTAAAGAATGAGATCAGGAAAATTCTCAATTTTGTCTCTTTAAAATATGTCTATTTACAGCCATAAGTTACAATATGTTCTCCTCTACCTTATTCTCTTGAGCATTAAGAAAGATAATTACAGTACTTTGCTCTACTTTTGAATTTCTCACTCAGTAAAATGGATGAAACTAGCAAGGAAGGGCTTTGGGAACATAAAACCATTTGCTTCATCCTGGGATGACATTTCAGATCATCAACTCCAATGTCTTCCTCTTGCGCCTGGTATTGATTCAACCACATTCAATCGCTTCTCTCTATTCCAACTTGCAGTGCCAGATAGGATGCTGGCAGCACGTGTGCAGTTGTCTGACTTTACCTTCTTGAACAGCAAAAATTGTATCACAAAGAGCACAACACTGCTCCAGGCCTTTAACAACAATCTGTCTTTCTCTTCTATCCAGTAATTCACCTCAATTTGTTTAGAGTTTACTTTTATCCACTTATCTTAGATGTGGTCCACAGTAATACAGCAGACCTTTTTCTGCTACCCTATACTTTGTGATCTTTATATGAATTTAAGTTAAATTATTATGTATGATTTCAAAGCCAGAAAAAATAATAATAATAGTTTTTAAGGAAAAGAAAATAGTACACGTTTTGAAAATAACCAGACTATGGGGGGAAAAAACCCTATAGTCATAAAATGATGTTTTCAAGGCTTTGAGAGAGCAATTTCTCTGACTTTCTGTGGTTATAAACTGGTTTGTTGGGTAAACTTGGAAGATGAGTGAGCACTTTTTCTCAATTCCTTCTTTAGGTTTGGTTCCTTTTCTGGTAAGAAAAAACTGTCCTAGAAAGGGAAAACTTGTAGTAAAGGAAAACTGCCGATCTGCTAGTAAGACATTGTTTCATTATTAAGACTAAAAGAATGAAGGCGAGATAGATTTTTTAAAAAAAACCTCCTGTCCTTTTCCTGTGGTAGGAGGAGAAACAATTATTTTGTGAATAGAGTCTATAATCACAAAATGAAAAGTATTAACAGGTCTCAATACACTCTTGTTTTAACAATATGCTTTTTAGTACAAAATAATTTGTTAAAGTTAATATATGCCCAGGCTGATAGGACATGATACGTGCCAAAGCCAAATCTACACAGCATTTACTTGCATATAGAAGTACATCGAGTAAACTATGTCTCAACATTTTAGGATTTTCTTCCCAGACCCATTTGCAATTCAAATTACACCAAGTAGAGGAAAATTTCAATTTCTGTGACAGAATGGTCAAGTCATAAAAGATTTTTGTACTCTTGAAGGTCAAAATTATACTGGGAGAACACAAAGAAATTAAACAAATTTGCTAATAAAGAAAAATGTAGCCGGGCTCGGTGGCTCAGCCTGTAATCCCGCGCCTTTGGGAGGCTGAGGTGAGTGGATTGCCTGAGCCCGCGGGTTCGAGACCCCCCTGGGCAACTTGGCGAGACTTCATCTCTACAATAAATTTAAAAAGACATGGTGGTACATGCCTGGAGTTCCAGCTACTTGGAAGGCTGAGGCAGAAGGATCACCTGAGTGCAGCAGGTCGAGGCTGCCGTGGCCGTGAGCGTGGCCCTGCACTCCAGCCTAGGCAACAGAGTGAGACTCCAACTCAAAAAAAAAACGAAAAATGTGTTTAGTTTTGTCATGATAATTCAATCTTGGGCTCGACAGACAGTTAATGTAGGAGCAAAGATTCCTCTTGGTGATTACATACCTGTAGCCTTTGATGTTTTGTTGAATCTCAATTCTATCTAAAATAAATCATTTGTATTCAGGAGAGAGAGTAAAGGTTTGCTGGGTATCTCATACCCCAAAGAATTGTCTTGAAGAAAGAATAAGCCTTTATTAATTAAAGTATGCAATTGAATAATCATAGTAAAATACTATTGACCTGGTAGCTTGGGCTGTTGTTATGATTACTACTTTAGCATATGTTGAAGTATAATTATTTAACAAGTTGAAAAAGTTAAAATGAATAGTCCAAATTTTTATCTTTAGTCTTGCATATGACTTTTCCTGCAGTTATAATTATGGATTTTTAAAATGGCAAACAACCCTATCTGTTATTTTAATGTTCTTTGACCAATTACTTTGCTAGACACTAGGGTTGTAGCAGATCTGGACAGTTGTTGTTGTTGTTGTTGTTGTTGTTGTTATTTTGCTCTTAACAAACTTGCAAATCTAAAAGGATAAACACATTTGGTAGTTTAATATTTTTCCCTCCTCCTACTAATTACTTTAACAATAAGGATACTGATAACTTTGTTTTCCTCAAAAATATACCTCAAATAATAAACAAATCACATTGTTAAAACTGATAGCTTGAAAGGTAAAAATTATTTTGGCAGCACCTATTTTAATAAGTGATGTTCTTTTGTATCATTCACATTTTCTACAAAGTTGCATAATTAAGTGATATCTCTGCTTGCATAGTTTTACTAAAATATTATAGCTTATACCTGATTGTTAAGAACAGTTACAGGAAAATTAATTGTTATTTTACTTTTAAAATATTTTATACATATGTTAAACACTTTTTTTTAGTTGAAGTACCTCAGAGGAGCTTTTACTTAAATAAGTTAGTAATTGAAGCAAAAGAATATATACATGTATTTATAAGCACTAAGAAATCAAACAAAAATAATTCCAAAGAAGCATAATATCTACATAGCTATGCAAGTATAGACTGTTTGAGTATTGAAATTCTTATACAGAACGGTCTTCCAAAAATTAATAATGGTTTATTGTTTTTGTTACTTCATCTTTATTCCAAGGTCTAGTATTTGATGGCAATGTAGGCTGACTATACTTAACAATAATTTATTATATAATTCAAAATAGCTAGAAGATTTGAAATATTTCCAACAGAAAGAAATAATAAATGTTTAAGGTAATGGATATTCCAATAACTCTAAGTTTATCATTATATATTGTACGCATATATCAAAATATCACATGTATCCTATAAATATATACAATAATTATGTATCAATAAAAATATGCCTTTACATTAAATCAAAAATCCATCAAGGTTATCTCTTACTTTTATTTTTAACTTGTACTCTGGAGCACTAGAATTCTACCTTATAGCAGTAGTGTTCAAATTACTTATCAGACTCCCCTAGACATTTTTAATACAAAAATGAGATTTGGGAGTCCATAGACATTTTCTGAGAGTTTTAATAAGTCAGTCTTGGGAGATTTCAGGATGATGTAACAGAAGCTCCTCAAATGATCTTTATGGTGAGCCACAGAACTAGAGGGCCACACACACTGCTGCACTGTCATGTTCATATCAAGCATAATACATAAATATTTGCTCTGTGTGCTTTGACATATTTTGACTTGGTTTAAAGCCTAAGCAATTTCACTAGTGACAATAACTTAACTTGAGTGACAAAACCTTAATTCCTTAACCTCCTGGTTTAGTAATAACCTCAATTATTCCACTTTAAGTAAACTAGAAAAAAATGCAATATCTATTTTGGGCATCTTAAACATGTGAACTTAAGCTTCAAAAAAAGTTTTATCCCAGAGTATTTTTTAATTTTTGTTTTTATTTCTTTCTATATTAAAATGTTTTCTTTTTCGATATACAGACACAAAAAGACAACACCCTGCTCACTTATTCTCAAAGTTCTTCACTAGAGTTTCAGCATGTTTATCTAAAGCTACCTCAACTCTTTAGAACAATATACATGAACTATGTAAACTTAAAAATTAGTTTATGAACAATAGTCCTATTTAGAATATGAACTAGGATGCTGTAACTAACAAGCACAATAACAGAACTCTTTAAGGGAGGACTTTCACTTAATAGTTTGGGCATAAGAAGTCCAGGTTGGTTTGCTAATGCCCTAACATCAGACATCTAGGCCCTTTCTCTCTTGTTCCCATCAACCCTTGGTATTGCTTCCATCTGCGTGCTCCAAGGAGGCTCATCACCCTAGTCACATTCCTACTGGTAGAAAAGGAGCGGAGAGAAGAGAGTGCACCTGTCTTCATTTGAAGGGCACAACCAGGAACTCATACATGTCCCTTTTGTTCACATCTCATTGACTTGAACTATTCGCTTTTAAATATTTTCTTTGAATATGATATTACTATGGTAATGGAATATGCTTGTCTTTTTTCAAGTAGAAAAATACTGTCCTATTACTACATAAAAGCATTTTGCTAGGTGATAAAAGGCTCATAAATATTCATATATATGTGTGTGTTTGTGTGTATGTATATATATATATATATATACATGTTATAGTTATAACTTTTAAGGAGCTATAATAATTGCTATTGTGGGTTGGGAGGCAGAAAATAAATACAAATATTTGCATAATTAAGTCAAAAAGCTGAATAAGGTAAGTGTCATTAAAATGTGAATTGGCCGGGCTCGGTGGCTCAGCCTGTAATCCCATGCCTTGGGAGGCTGAGGTGAGTGGACTGCCTGAGCCCGCGGGTTCGAGACCCGCCAGAGCAACTTGGCGAGACCTCATCTCTACAATAAATCAAAAAATTAGCCGGGTGTGGTAGCGCGTGCCTGTAGTTCCAGCTACTTGGAAGGTTGAGGCGGAAGGATCACTGGAGCCCAGCGGGTCAAGGCTGCAGTGGCCGGGAGCGGCCACTGCACTCCAGTCTGGGCAACAGAGTGAGACTCCAACTCAAAAAAATAAAATAAAATAAAATGTGAATTGATGCACCAAGGCTTCAGAAAACATAAAAGTTTTCATTTAATTATGAATTTAGGATATAGTAGAATGTTATAGATATGAAGTCATTGATGAAGGAGCAAGTAAAAAGCATATACCTACACAGAAACATGGGAAAACTTGAAGATCATTTGACGAATAATAAGCAATCCAATTTGTCGTATGAGAGTAGTGGTTAAAAAATAGGTCAAATTATTGATTACTAAGCATATTGGGGAAAACCTTAAATACAAAATTGTTAGACTCCATTCTTAAGTCAGTTAGGGGTTAGTTGCATGTTCTTGAAATGAGAGGTAGACTATAAACCACTCAAAAGAGGAAGCCTATCTTATTCATCTCTGTGTTTCCAGCTTCCAAAACAAAGCCTCATATAAAGTACTTATGAGAGAAAATATTTGTGACTCAATGAATGGGTGATAAAATATGTACCTGGGAAAAATAATCTATAAGTGGCATGTTGGGTGAATTTAAAGGGTATTATCAATTACATATGTAATAATAATAATGATGATAATACTATTATTGTCATAACATGCTGATAGTTAACATTTAGTGAGAAATTTACTCTGCCCTTTGTGTGTCAAGTACTTTAGTCAAGGCTGTCTCAACTAATACATCACCTGCATGAGGTAAAGTACAATTTTAAATGCATTTTATAGAAAAGGAAACTGAAATTCAGGATATCAGTAATTTATCTAAAGTCATACAGCTTGCAGGTTGTCGAGCCTTAGTCAAACCCAGGTCATTGACCCACATTTCCCATGTATTTAATCGCTAATACTGTGCCCCTCATCTCTCTGAGATTTATCTGTCTCCTCAAATATAAAGAGTTTGAGCAAAGCAAAGTCAGTCTTCTCAGTAAAGCAAGGGATTAAGTTACAGACTAGTACTGGGGGATATGGGTGAGGAATTAAATCTGGAGAAAGTGGTTTTAAAAAGTCTTCATTTAATTCTATGAGAATTCAACAAGAACAAATTAAATACTGCTCTTCATATGGTCCAAATGATTGATATACATATATTTAGAGAGAGAGAGAGAGAGAGAGAGAGAGAGGGAGAGAGAGAGAGGGAGAGAGAGAGAGAAGCAAAAAAAATTTTGTTTGAGTCCTAGTCTCAACTCTGTCACCCAAGCTGGAGTGCAGTGGCATGCTCATGGCCACCGGAGCTAGAACTACTGGGCTCAGGCAATCATCTCTCCTTCTACCTCAGCCTTCCAAGTAGCTGAAACTACAGGCTCGTGCCACCACACCCAGGTAATTTTTCTTGATTTATTGTAGAGGTGGTGTCTCGCCACATTGCCCAAGCTGGTCTTGAACCCCTGGGCTCAAGCAATCCTCTCGCCTCTGCCTCCCAAACTGCTGCAATGACAGGCATGAGCCACCACACCCAGTTATATGGTCCAGATGATTTTTTTTAAAATATGGAGTTCTACTGAGCATCTGTCAACCACCTAAAATTCTTAACATCAATATTTTCTAAAACAGAAAATGAATTGCCCTTTGCAACTGACATAAGAAAGAGGCTATAAACATGTTGTGAACATAGTAGCATTTTAAATAAACTCGTTCTATATAGGTTGCAATAAAAGCACTATCAATTTCCACATTCGACTTTTCAAACAACATTCACTTTCATACATTATACATGTGCACACCAAATTCTATGCATCTGCAGTAGAATATGACCCTTTTCGAGCTATTACACAGTGGAGTTTATTTCTTTGTACAGCAAGCCTTGTGCAATTACTCCCTTCTTACTTTTCAATGATGTTGATATATGTGGTAAGAAGCACAGTTGTCACTGCAGTAGTATAATCAATAAAAAACAATGAAAAAAATGTGAAAAACTATGGTATAAACGATGTAGTTACTTCAACAAAATGCACTATTAAACACAGAAGGAATCTATAGAGTAAAAAGGACTTTGAAAACCTGTCAACAAAATGAAGTGTTTTTGTGGTTCCAAAAACTTATTCCAAAAAACTCAACATCACACACACAGTGACACACACACACACACACACACACACACCTCACATACAGAGAAAATTGATGCACTGTTATTAAGAAAATATTCTTGTTTTACATATGATGATTTTTTTTAAACAGGATTTATTGAGATGACAGAAATGCTCCCACAGTGAGAAGGGACCCAAAGGGGTTGCCCGATGTAGTGTTTGAACTAAAAAAAAAAAAAAAAAAAATTCTTATACTTTAAAGATACATTCTAGATATTTAGGTATAAAATAATATGATGTATTAAATTTGATTCAAAATAATCTATGGGAGCAGTGAAGTGAGGATATAATTAAAGTAAGAGTGATTAAAATAAGATTGGCCATGAGTGAATGCTATATATATATATAGCTACATGTTAGTATAGATATAGGGAAGAAGGATGAGATAGTGACAGAGTTGGCATAAAATTTTTAGTAAATATAGATATTTAATTTGTGGTGATTCATTAAATTGAGCATCATATATATACTTTGGGCTCTTCTCTGAATGTGTTTTATTACAATTTAAAAATTATTTTAAAAGCACAGTTCTCATAAATTTAGCTGTCTCTAAAATGATAGAGATTAGGGATCCTAAAAGTAATACATCTATTTTAAAATGAGGTATTTTTTACATTATACTTGTAAATACTTTCCCTATACTGAAGTTTACATTTTACAAGGAAGAATTATTGTTTTCTCCATTTTACAGTGGGAAATTGAGGTATACAAAGGTGAACTGCTTAGCTTGAGGTCACAAAACTAGCAAAGGATGTAGATAGAACAAAAACCTTAGACAAATGACAAGATTCTGCACATTTTGCAATTACCTTATGCTACCACTAGCAGCAAGAAGAGAGAAAGAAAGGTTGGAAGGAAGGGGGAAAGGGAAGACATTTGCAATCCAGAGAGTTTATAAATGAACTATAAATAGTGCCTTCAAAGGACAGTACAATTTAAGGTATCCTCAAGTTAAAATACATTTTTAGCTTTATGGAAACTAAAATTCCTTACGAGCAAGAATTTTGTTCAATTTTTCAATTTAATATTTTTTTTTAAATTCGGGGGTACATGTGCAGACTTATTACATGGGTATATTGCATAATGCTGAGGTTAGGGTGCATTTATATGTGCATGAAATAGCTCATGTATATTCTTGTCTATGCTTAATCTTATCATAAGTCAATGGATGAAACTATTATATTGCCTAAAAAAAAAAACTATTATAATACCTAAAATTTTGGAAACATAATTGTACCATCTTTACCAATGTGCATAATTAACTAAAGTATGCTTACTTTTCAACACCCATCTCTTTCTCTGAAAAATATTCATGCATAGTCTACAGAATGCAAAAATTACCCTGCAATTTAAGCTATATCTGTATAACATAAAATAAATAATCACCAAGAACATGTAGAACACAAAGTCATCTAAAACATAAATTGTACAAATAATTACTAAGCCTTCCCTTTCTGGGTGTCATTTAGATCCAACAACATTTAAATATGAGACATACATGTATACATATAAGCAAGTGAGACTCATCTGATTCAATATACATCAGTAAGCCTAAATAAATATAAGTACTAAACTTTAAATAATTCATTTTTAAGCCATCTTTAATTACATATTAATATTGAAAATTTGAGACTGAAGTATATATAAAGTGTTTTCACAGAAAAATGATGAACTGCATCATAGATTGTTTTTTCCAAATGAGATGTGTAACAATTACATGCAACTGAGCTATCATCTACCATTTATAAATTGCTATCACCTTCTACCTTTTTTCAAAAGATATTTCCTTCTTTTGAGAATTTTAAAAACATTTTATTTGCTCTTAGCAAGATTAAATTAAGTCTCTTCATCACCTATGTGACAAGCTGGAACCAATTTGTGGAAACATATGGGAAAATTAATCATAGTCCCTTTTCACAAAGAATAGTAGAAATATTTTTATGCACATAGAAATATATTGGGAGCAAAAATGAACCCATAACAATTTAAGTCGAAATTCTGCCTACACTTCTGGTGAGAAAAGATCCATATATTTTAAATATATATGAGATGGTTTTTGTGTTTGAGAGAAAGATAAGAGGAAAAAAAATAATTTGATAGTAAAGAGGTCCTTATTTTTGTAGGATTCTGTTGGTCTCCATTTCAGGTTGCAGATAACTTATAGTCCAAGTCACAGTAGATATTGTCTATATATGATTCCATTTACATGGGTGATATATCAGCCTAAACATCATTAAGGAAAAAGGAGACCAAGATAACTACAGAAGGCTGATTATGAGGAGACTTAGTATAGAGAAATAGAAACAGATGAGCAATAGTTTGGTTATTTCATGAATAACCTGTTATTTCAGAATATTCTATGAAAGCACAAGTTTTCATTTTCTTAGAAATGCCTCTCTAGGCATTGTGTTCATTGCATTGTTTTTTTTAAAAAAAATCATGTCTGAGGGTAAGGGACAATATTATAAATAAATAACAAAGATGGTAGAATGATTCATAAATTTATCATTGAATCACAGTGTTACTAATGTAATATAGAAATAATCCTCAACCACACGTTCTCTTCAAGAGATCAAAGACTGAGTCAGTCTTTTTTTGATAGAAACTTCTACATGCTCTAGCACAATAGCGTAGCTTGTGAGATAGCTAAAGAGTTAAGATGAATCTTCACATTTTATTTTTATTCTGTCACAGCTAGTAAAACAACAGAGAACAAAAAGTTTTACATTGACAACAGCCACTAGTAATCATTCCAAGGAGATGGTGAGATAGCCAAAAATAGCTTTTAAGTAGGAGCCTGCTGAAGGTGTAGGACTTCCAGATGGAGTGTACTGAAAGAAAAGTCATTCGCTGTGGGGGTAAATTATTATTTGGAATTGCCAATAACTTTCTTAAATGGTAGAATTAGTCATGGAACATATGACTAGGTCCAAGAATAAACTATGTGTACATCAATTTCCAAAGAAAATTGGGTGTAAGATAACCATTATAGAAAGCAAACGTAAGGTACAATCCTTTGGCCACAATGATTCCTAAAATTCTAAACTTTTTGTAGATTCAAGGTGATACCTGAGGAGAGCAAATTTATAATAATAATATTATTGACACTACTTATAGTTACCTTTCTCTTATTTGGGGCCAGATATTGCTCTGAGCTCTTTATACATGATACATTAAAACCTCACAATTATCCTGTTGGTAGCTAATATAATTGTATCCATTTTTCAGATGAGACAGTTTTAGAAAAGTTAAATGACTTGTTCAGTGTTACACATTTGCTAATTGGAAAAGCTGCAAGCTTTCCAAGGGCGTAAACAATATATTTGAGACTGCGGTGTGGGGAGAAGTTGATTTCACGATACGAAAAAAGAATCCCTGGAAAGGGGAAATAACAAATGGTGTTTGATCTACAGAATATATTAGTACTGGGAGCTTACAAAAAACATTTTTTAATGTTTTTTAATGTGTAGTTGAATGTGAATTTGGAAAGGCACAGCTTTACCAATCCTCTCCAGCATCACTGAAAAGCCACCTCCTTCAGCACAAAAACACACAGTTTGTTAAAATTAAGTTATTCCTCATTACCACCTCAGTTCCACATTACCTGCTCTTTCCACATTACCTGTGGTCCCTTCCACTTCCTCATCTTGGTCCCTATCCATATTATTGACTTTAGTGCTAGGGTTTATCTTCATAGGCTTTTGGAATTCCCATTTTTCATACCTAATAATTAACTTGGCATTGCCTTCTCTGTTTTACTTTTGACTTTTTGGTTTGCTCTGAGGTTTAGTCAGGAAAAGTTGGTTATTAATCTTACCATTATCGATCAAGTATGCCCTTTTCTTCCAGAAAAAAAAAGTTATTCTCCTGTCAAATAATCTTTCATTTTGCCCTAATGTTGAACTTCTTTAATTCAAAACCAACAGGTAAGCAATCTTATTTTTCATTTATTAACTCTGTATCCCATAAGAAGTTTCAGGCCATCCAAGTTTTAATCATATATCATGATTCCCTATTCACCACTGTATTCTTAATGTGCACTAGTTGAGTGAAATCTGGGGGAAGGTATTCAGGTGTTTAGACTTCAGTGAGAAACAAATCGTGAATTATTATATTAATTTTCTACTAGTGCATTAGAAACTACTCCAGAACTTAGTTGTTCAAAGTATCAATGTTATTATCTTACGTTTTCTGTGGAGCAATATAATGCAGATGTGGCTTAAGTGGATCCTCTGGGCCTAGGACTCTCACAAAGTTACCCTCATCTCAGGGTCTAATTCATTTACATGGTTGCTAGCAAGATTCTGTTGCTGACTTTTGATTAAGGTTTTCATTATTCACAAGCTGTTGCCCAGAGGCCTTCCTTGTTTCCTTGCCATTGTAGGCCTCCCCACAGAACATCTCGCAATATTACAGCTTGTTTCATAAAATCAAGTGAGCAGGAGGGAAGAGAGTGTCAGCAAGAGAAAAAGAGTGATGGAAGTTGAAATCTTCTGTAACCTAACCATGGAAGTGATGCCTCATCACTTTAGTCATGTTCTGTTTGTTTAAAACAAGTTATTAAGTTCTTCCCACATGCAAAGTAAGGGAAATATGTACAAATATGGATATGATGAAGTGGGAATTTTGGGGAGTTTTCTCAGAGCTGCCTGACAAACGTATTTATTTTGTACATAGCTGGATTGATCTTTTTTTAAAAGCAGGATTTATTGAGGACAGAAAAGCTCCCACAGTGGGAGGGGACCCACGGGGGTTGCCCCAATTGATCATTTTTAGCTTTCCAACTGCTGTTTATTGGAAAAAATATTTTAATTATCAATTTAAAATGTCATCAAATCTAATCATTTTATCAGTCTTTTTAGGTGGCATTCAGGCTTATACTTTTCTCTGGGCTGCTTCTCCCCTTGTTCCCTTCTTTCTGATAGTTTTCCAAGTAGGAGGCTTTGGGTATTGTATGGTTGGGAAGTGCACATGACCTATGTAAACTTGGAGAAGTTGGAAAGGATCGATTTCCTCAGGTGTGGGAGCCTTTGCCTTGTTTTAAATTAAAGATGCTTGTTCATCAGGTGTTAATGCCCTCTCAGCTGAATCTTGTAGCTGATATAACTGGTAAGTTTGTTTCTTTTGACTTAGATGAACTCCTAGCATCTCTTTCTAAAACTGCCTGAGGTGAGTTGTTTATAGACCAGTCAAATACAGCTAAGGCTCCTACTGATCCCTGCTCAGCCATATGATTCTGCAAGGCTTTTACACTGTCACTTATCCCTGCATGCCTCTGATAAAATACCTCACCCCAGGATCTGTGTCTGCACCTTGTGGAAACTAACGTGGCTCAAGAAGATTCATTTAGCCATCTTGCTCTAGCTGCCCAACTCATGCTGCTCTACCACATTGTCTTTGATGCAGCTGCATTGCAGGTGGCACAGGGCTGCCAGAGAGGAGACCACAGAGACATTTTCAAAGAGGGGTTATGAGTAAAGTGGGTCTTATCCTGCCCTCAATCGTACTCATTTATAGGACTTTTCCTCAACGAGGCAAGGCCCAAGGAAGGGAGAATCAGGACATAATTCTGAAACTGTAACTTCTTCCTGTTTATTTTTGTTTCCAAACTTCCTTCAAGGACAAAACAGTTTCTTCATTTATACTTCTGTGTTGATTTCCCTATATTATGTTACCCAGACTACTAAGCCTGGCTTCCAAGGTACTAAGGAAGGAAAGAAGAAATTTAAGTATTCTTTTTTGATTAAAGAAATGAATTAGAACCATACCTTCTACTGCACTCAAAATGGGCCTTATGAATTATGTCTACTTAGATTAAAATAAAATATGAAAACTGAAAAAAACTAAGAAAAAACTTTAAATAATCCTAAAAAAAAAAATCACGACCTTGGTTTATTTAGGCAAAGATTCTTTGAGCTATGACATCAAAAGCACAAGTGACAACGTACAATATTGACAAGTTGGACATCATCAATATTTAAAACTTCTGTGCTTCAGGATGTACTCTTAGAAAAGCAGTCTCAAGCCACAGATTAAACAAAAAAATTTTCAAGCAATACATCTGATAAAAGGCTCTTATGAACTTAATAAGAGGAAGATGACAAATAACCCGACTTAAAATTGGTAAATATTTATTTCACCAAAGAAGATATATGAATGATCAAGGAGCACATGAAAAAGTGCTGACATCATTGGACATCAGAGAAATACAAAGTAAAATTACAGTGAGATAATGTTTTACACACACATAATGGCTGGGATCAAGAGACAGAAATGTACAAGTATTGATATAGAGATAGAGAAACTAGAACCCGCACACATTGATGGTGGGAGTGTAAAATGTTATAGCCATTTTTAAAAATAGTTGGCAGTTTCTTAAAAAACCAAACATAAATTAACCATAATACTGAAAAATTCTATTCCTAGGTCTCTAATTTATAAAAGCTACAGCAGCATTATTCAAAAGTATATGCATATAATGGAATATTACTCAATAATAAGGAATGATGCATTGAGGTATTTTGCAAGATAAATAAACAGACAAAATGTTGTGCCATGTGGAGAAAGCCAAACACAAAATCTCACATATTATATGGTTCTGTTTATATAAAATGTTCAGAAAAGACAAATCTATAGAAACAAAAAAATAGATTAGGAGTTCTCCAGGACTGGGGGTAAAAATGGGATGAGACTGTAAATCAGCAAGATTCTCTTTTAGGGTTGAAATAAATATGCTAGACCACCAGCAAGTTTATATAAGGCAGAGTCCTCATCCTGGGTACTACAGGTCCTATTATGAATATAGACAGCAAACCACAGTACCTGTCTATATTATAATAGGACCTGTAGAAACCAGGATAGTGCCTGTGACTCTGTCAACAATTGAAATGGCACAGCTTTTATACCACACTTCAGTTGTTGTGGATATCATAAAATATTGTTAATTTTAATCACCACTTCAAAATTATTATATTATTAAACCTACGTATAAATGCTATTAATAGTTTATTAAAAGGTATATATACTAATATATCATAAAGTTATTATTTACTGTTTTAACAGCCGAATTTCAATACAATTTGTTTCATTTGTAATCCAAAGTATTTTATTCTATGTATTTAAAAACAATATTCTTGGAAAGGATACCTAGGCTTTCCAGTCTACCAAAGGGGTTCATAGTACAAGAAAAGATTAACATTTTCTAGTATACATATGCAATTGTATCAAAAGGTGGCTTCCTTGAAAAAAATCTTTAAGAAATTCTTTCATAAGCAATAATGTGAAGAGTAATGTAAATATAAAATATAGTCCAAGGAGACATGCTGTACAAACCTAAAGAGAGGAGGCAAATCTGATTTTTAGTAACCCAAGAAGCCATTTCAGAGCTATATTTAACACACAATGACATAAGAAATCACTTGAAAAGGTAGTGTGTTAGATAGGACTGGAAGATAAAGTGATCAGAGACTAATTGGTGATGAACAGGATTGGACTCATATCACAGAAAGAAGAAAATGTCTACTTTTAAAAAAATTTTGAGATTAACTTTTTTCTCCACTAAGTTTGATTTATGTGATGGTAGCCTTTATTTTTGAAAAAAGAAGTCACCACAAAAATTTTGAACTTCTGTCAATAAAAAATGAAATTGAAAGGTTATACTATTCAGAAAATCCAGTGACTTGCGCAAAATATCCGAGATTTTTTTTTTTTAAAGTTCCTAATCACATACTTTCTAGACATTTAGTGTGTTGGTCTCTCTAATCTTTGCTTTTATTAATCCAAATTTCTGCCTTGGAAATCACAATATAACTAATCAAATTACTGATAGAGCACATGATAACTTACAGGCTAATTATTTTACTAAAGATGCTTGACTACTACCCATGTATTAGTGGGCACTAAAAGGAACTCCCATGATAGCACTAATTTTATTTTGTTAATTAAGTGCATTGGAATTTGCTGTATTATCTCAAAGGGAGTTATTACTTCAGAAATATAATCTTAATGAGGAAGAGTATTTAATAAACAACACATTTAAAGTGGGAATGGTGTTCATTTTTTAAGCTATGTTATCTTTTGGTACATACTATGAATGAATCAGTCAGCTTTTAGGGACAAATGTCCTTCCACAGTAATTGAGTCTTAAATGCCAAACCAAAATAGTAAGCCATAGACTCAGTGAAAATGTTCTGTTCTAAATAATGTTCTGACTGATAGTAAATTTAATAACATTTTAAAATGTCAAGTTGAGTTTTAATTCCAAGTCTGTATCTCTCAGACTGTAGTATGTTACAAATTCAGTATCATAAGACCATTCTTAAGTTTTCAGAATTTAGCAATAAGAGCTTCAGGATGCAAACAAAATTCAGATTCTATACCACTTATTTTCCTCAGAAATTCAAATAATTTATCTGAATTATTACAAACCTGAAGGAAGCTATTTTAAAATAAAAGTAATACTAATATTTAGGTGTATATTGTCTAAATCAGACAGTTTCTTATGATATCAAACAATTAGGCTTAATTTTTAGATTCCATATTATACTAACCATAAGATAAAAATAACATTTGAAAAATAATAAAACAGATATATTGATTATATATACACCTATAAGTTATAATTCTTCAGTAAATGTTTATCTTGCTTGATGACAAAAGAGTTATATAAGTTTATGTGGTTACTATAAATGAATAAAGATATTAAAATATATTAGCTGTATAAAAGTTATATCCACAAATATAATGGACCACAGTTTTGTATAAAGAAAATAATTGATCTGGTTATTAATTTTAAATTTTTAAATGGTTGTTTTGTTATCTACATAAATATAATTTACGTAAATACATTTTCCTTGCAGAACTTGCTTAATTCTTTCAGCTTGTTTGTTACTGTCCACTAAATTTTTTGCATAGGCAATTTTTGCTTTCTATAAATCCTTTTATGTCTTTTTCTTGCCTTAGTGTACAGGCCATATCTTCATTACTTTGTTGAATAGAAGTGGTAAGAGTGTAAATACTTGCCTTGATTCTAACTTTAAGGGAAGAGCATTTAGGCGTTCACCATTAAGTGAGGTGAATGCTGTATTTTTTTGTAGAATCCTTTTATCAAGTTGAGGAAGTACACGAGTTTTTAAATGAGAAATGTATGTAAGATGTCAAATGCCTTTCTTTTAATTATTTTGCATAGTGTTATATTTTTTCATTATTTTACTTTTTTTAAAAATAATATTTATGATGGCTTCAAATACAATGAAAAACTTAGATATAGGTATAACAAAACATGTTCTGGATCTGTATCTTGAGAATTACAAAATGCTGATGAGCAAAATCAGAAAGGACCCAAATAAGAGAGATATAACATGTTCATGAATTGCAACTCAACATAGCCAAGCCGCCAGTCCTTCCCAAGTTGATATACAGGTTTAATGCAGTTCTATCAAGACCCTAATAAGGTTTTTATAAATGTACACAGATGAGCTTGTCCTAAAGTGTTTACGAGAAGGCACAGAACCTAGAATAGCTAAAACAATTTTGAAGAAACAAGGATAAAACAGAAATAATCACTCTACTTAATGCTAAGACTTATTATGTAGCTAAAGCAGTAAAGGCGATGTGTTATTTGTGAAGGGATCCATACAGAAATCAGTAGAACAACATGCAGAATACAGAGTTAGGCTCATACAAGTTTTTCCAATAGATTTTTTTAACAAAAATACAAAAGCAATTAAATAGAGGGAGGATAGAATTTTAACAAATTTTGTGCTGGAATAATCTGAAAATTCATAGGCAAAAAATGAACCTCAATCTCATACCTTATATGAAAATTAACTCAAAATCAATTGCATATTTCCATAAAATAAAACTTTTAGATAAAAATGAGATAAAATCTTCAGGGCCTTGAGCTAAGAAAAAAACTTATTAGACTTGTCACTAAAGCACCAACTACAAAAGGAAATATTGGTAAACTGGACCTTATCAAAATTAAAAAACTTTTGTTTTGAAGTGAGGACCCTGCATAGAGGACGAAATTGGAAGAAAATATTTGCAGACCATATATTTTATCAAGGACTTTTATCTAACTATATATAAAGAATGCTCAAAATTAAATAGTAAAAAATCCAATTTAAAAAGGGGCAAAAGTCATATTCAGACATTTCATGGGAGACAATAGACAGAAGGAAAGTAAGCATGTGAAAGATGCTCCATATCACTGCCCAGTAGGAAATGCAAGTTAAACCCCCAGGGAGACAACACTGCATACCCACTAGAATGGCTAACATTGAAAATGCTGACAGTACCCAATGTAGGTGAGAATGCAGAGAAACTGGGTCACTCAGACATTGCTGGTGGGAATGGAAAATGGGACAGCCACTCTGAAAACTGTGGCAGCCTCTTACAAAACTGATCATGTACGTACTATGGGACCCAACAGTTTCCTTTTCTGGTGTTGAGACCAGAGAAATGAAAACTTATGCTCTCACTAAAACCTGCACCCAAATGCTCACAGCACCTTTATTCCTAATAGCTGAGTCCTGGTAACAACACAATTGTCCTTCAATAGGTGAGTGGTTAAACAAACTGTGCACATCTATTCTACACAGCCATAAAAAGGAATAAACTCTTGATATGTGCAATCGCTGTGATAAAATTGCATCTTACTGTACACAGTTAAATATGCAAACATACCCTCAATTGAGTTCATGTAACACTTGTGTGACCTCAACAAGGTCGATGGCTCATACCAATATTGATTTCCTGGTGGTGACGTTGTATTCAAGTTATGTGATATGTTGATATTGCATGATAGTAGTGAAGAATAAATGGGGCCTCTGTACCATTTCTTGGAGTTGTATGCAAGTCTACGATTACCTCTAAATAGAAAGAAAAAGGAACTGTTAAAACACACAATAGCAAGGGAATGATGTTAAGTAAAAAAATACCTTACATAGTTACCCATGAAGTTTTGTGTCTGAGCCCTCCACTATTTCATGCATCTAGGTTTCCACCTGGCATAGTATTCTTTCTGCCTGATGAACATCTTTGAACAGTTCTTGTAGTGTGAATGTGCCAGAACACTTTCAGCTTTTGTGTGTCTGAAAATGTCTTTATTTAGCTTTTGTTTTTGAAAGATATATTTTCTCTGGGACAGTTTTTTCCTTCCCACACTTTAAAAATGTTGCCCCAGTGTCTTCTAGCTGGCACTGTTTTCACTGAAAAATAGGATGTCATTCTTATCTTTGATTCTCCGTGCATAACTTGTCTTTTGTATAGATATTTTAAATTTTTTAGATATCCACACACCATTAAGTTCACTGTTTTAAAATGTTCAATTTAGTGGTTTCTACTGTATTCACAAGGCTGTGAAAACCATCACTACTATCTAATTGTATGTTTTGGAATATCAAATTCCAGAACATTTTCATCACCTCCAAAAAGAAACCATTAGTAGTCACTCTCCATCCTCTCTTTCCCTCAGCCCCTGGAAGTTACTAATCTACTTTCTGTCTCTGTGGGTTTTCTTGTTGTGGACATTTCCTATAAATGGAATCCTGCAGTATATGGCCATTTGTGTCTGACTTCTTTCACTGAGCACACTGTTGTCAAGATCTGTCCATGGCATATATCGTTATTTTATACACTTTGTGGCTGAAAAATATTCCATTGTATGCAGACAATGTTTATCTTTTTTGGGGTTTGGTTGTTACGAATAATGCTGCTACGAACATTTGTATACAAGTTTTGGTGTAAACATTTGTTCTTAATCCTCTTGGGTGAGTACCTTGATTGGCATTGCTGGGTCATGTGGTGGCTCTGTGTAACTTTGAGAGGAACTGCCAGACTCCCCCACAGTAGCTGTGTTAGTTACATTCCATCAGAAATTTTGAGGGTTTCCATTTCTTCACACCCTTGTCAGAGCTTGTTATGGTTCATCTTTTGATCATAGCCACCCCAGTGGGTGTGAGGTAGCATCTCATTGTGGTTTTTATTTGCATTTCCCTAGTGATGAATGATGTTGCACATTGTTTCATGTGATTATTGGCCAGTTGTGTATCTTTTTTGGAGAAATATCTCTTCATATTCGTTGCACATTTTTTTTTAATTTTAAAGATGTGGGGTACAATTCAGGGTTAGGTATACAAACACTGATTATGCAGGTACCCTTGTTGATGAGATATACCCCTCCCTCCCCTAGCAGTTGTCCTCAACTGCCAATCCCACCCCCTCCCCTGATGGTTTCCCACTACCGCCAATCCCTTTCTTATAGTATTATAATTGTGCGATGTCGGCTTATAAGTGAGAACATACTCTGTTCTTTGCTTCTGTGATAGATCACTGAGTATGATCAACTCCAAATCCATCCAAGTTGCTGTGAAGTCCGTATGTTTGTCTTTCTTTATGGCTGCATAATATTCCGTTGTGTATATATACCATATGTTTTAAAACCTAATCTAGCATTGATGAGCAACATGGTTGGTTCCATGTTTTTGCTGTTGTGAATAGAGCTGCAACAAACATATGTGTGCAGGCATCATTTTTGTAGAATGATTTGAGTTCCTCTGGGTATATTCCCAGTAGGGGAATTGCTAGGTCATATGGAAGGTCAATTTCTAGTTCTTTCAGAAATCGCCACACAGTTGCACATTTTAAAATTAGGTTATTTGTATTTTTATTTTTTGAGTTGTAAGAGTTACTTATTCTTGATTCCAGATCCTTGTCAGATACAGATTTTCTCATTCCACTATCTATTATCTTTTTATTGTCTTGATAGTGTACTTGGAGGCACTGAGGTTTTAAATTTTAATGAAGTCCAATTTGTCTAACTTTTCTTAAGTTGCTTGTGCTTTAGTTGTCGTTTCTAAAAACTGTTGTCTAATCCATGGTTGTAAAGACTTACGCATATGCTTATAGTAGCTCTTATTTAGATCTTTGATCTATTTTGAGTTTGTGTGTGTGTGTGTGTGTGTGTGTGTGTGTGTGAGGTAAGGTCCCAAATTCATCCTTTTAATGTGGATATTAAGTTGTCCCAGCATCATTTGTAGAAAAGACTATTTCCCTGTTGAATTTTCTTGGAACTCTTATAAAAAATTAATTTCTTCTAAACATAAGGGTTATTGTATGAACTCTAAATTCTATTCCTTTGATCTAAATGTCTGTCATTGTGCCGGTGCCACACTGTCTTGGTGACTGTAGCTCTGTAGTGGGTTTTGAAATTGGGAGTGTGAGCCCTTCAACTTTGTTCTTTTTCAAGAGTGTTTTGCCTATTCTGGGTCCCTTGCATCTCATACACATTTTAGGATCTGATTGTCACTTTCCGCATAACAGGTCTCTAGATATTTTAAAAATCTTTAAAAATATTTGTATGTCCTTTTATTTGTGTTTGTTGGCCATTTTTGTGGTCATTATTTCCTTGAATATTTTTATGTCCCCCTCATTTGGGGACTTCGATTACATGTATATTTAGCCACTTGAAGTTGTAATATGGTTCACTAATGCTCTTTTCACTTTTTTCTTAATTTTAAATTTCTTTATTTTAAAGATGTGGGGTACAATTCAGTGTTAGATATACAAATGTTCATTATGCAGGTACCCTTGTTGATGAGGTGTGCCCCACCCCAGAAGATTCCCGCTATTGACAGTCCTGCCTCACCACCCCCGCCCCCCAGCAGTTTCCCACGACTGCCAATACTTTTCTTACACTATTATGATAATTTCAAGGTCTGCTTATGAGTGAGAACATGTGATACTCGGTTCTTTTTTTCTGTGATAGATCACTCAGTATTAGAGACTCTAAGTCTATCCAAATTGTTGTTAAGTTCATAATTTTGTCCTTTTTTATGGCTGCATAATATTCCATCATGTATATGTACCACATTTTAAAAATCCAGTCCTCTTTTGATGGTCAGCATGTTTGATGGGCAGTTTCATGTTTTTGCAATTGTGAATAGTGCTGCAATAAACATACGTGTATAGGTACCTTTTTCATAGAGTGATTTGAGTTCCTCCAGGTATATTTCCAGTAGGGAGATTTGCGGAGTCGTATAGGTCAATTTTTAGGTCTTTTAGGAATTGCCAAATTGTTTTTCACAGAGGTAGTTTTAGTTTATACTCACACCAACAGTGTAGAAGTGTTCCCTTTCCCCCTCATCCTCTCCAGCATCTGTTGATTTTTGAGTTACTGATGATGGGCATCCTGACCTGAATGGAATTAGGTGCTATCTCAGTGTAGTTTTAAGTTGTATTTCTTTGATGACTAGTGAGGCTAAGCATTTTTCATGTATCTGTTGACTGCTCATACGTCTTCTTTTGAAAAGTGTCTGTTCATATCTTTTGTCTACTTTGTAATGGGGCTGTTTGTTTTTTTCTTTTTGGCACGTTTGAGTTCCTTGTCGATCCTAGATGTTAGGCCTTTGTCAGACATACAGTTGGCAAATATTTTTTCCCAGTCTGAGGGCTGTCTCTCTACTCTCTTGATGGTTTCTTTGACTTTGCAGAAACTTTTCAGTTTGATGAGGTCCCACTTGTCTATCTTATCTCTTATGACATGGGCAGTTGGGATTTTGACAGGAATTGGTTGCCAGTTCCAATTTGCATAAGGGTGTCTCCTGCATTTTCTAAGGTTCTTATAGTTTGTGGTTTTACATTTAAGTCTTTAATCCATTTAGAGTTGATTTTTGTGTATGGTGACAGGTAAGGGTCTTTTTTTAATCTTTTGCATGTGGTCAGCCAGTTTCTCCAGGACCATTTACTGAATAGATTCTCCTGTCCCCAGTGGTTGGTGGTAGAGGCTTTGTCAAAGATGAGTTAGTTGAGAAATTGAGGTTTTGCTTCTGGAATCTCTTTCCTGTTCCATTGGTCTGTATGTCTGTTCTTGTATGGATACCAGGTTGTTTTGATTATTGTAGCTTTATAATAAAGTTTAAAGTTTGGGATTGTGATACCTCCCACTTTGGTTTTTTTGCTGAGGATTGTTTTAACTATTCGTGGTCATTTATGTTTCCATATGAATTCCTGCATTGTCATTTCCAAGTCTGAGAAGAATGCTGCTGGCAATTTAAAGGGTATTGAGTTAAATCTGTAGATTGCCTTGGGTAGGATGGACATCTTAACAATGTTGATTCTTCCTATATGGAATATTTTTCCATTTGTTTGTGTTGCCTTTGATTTTTTTTTTGAGCAGCATTTTGTAGTTTTCATTGTAAAGGTCTTTGATTTCTCTGGTTAGGAAGATGCCAAAGTATTTCAATTTTTTTGTGGCTATTGTGAATGGGATTTTGCTTTTTATTTGGGTTTTTGTTTGTTTATTGTTGGTGTATAGAAATGCAACTGTCTTTTGCACATTTATTTTATACCCTGAGACTTTGCCAAAGACCTTTATCAGTACAAGGAGGTTTTTGACAGATTCTCTTGGGTTTTTGAGGTACAGCATCATGTCATCTGCAAAGAGTGATAACTTGACTTCGTCTTTTTCTATTTGGATACCCCTGATCTCCTTCTCTTGTCTGATTGCTCTAACTAGGACTTCCAAAACTATGTTGAAAAGGAGAGGTGAGAGTGGGCATCCTTGTCTTGTTCTGGTTTTCAGGGGAAATGGTTCCAATTTCTGTCTGTTTAGCAGTATGCTGGCTGTTGGTTTCTTGTAGGTGGCTCATACTATTTTAAGGTATGTTCCATCTATGTCTAGATGTTCAAGGGTTTTTTATCAAGAAGAGGTGCCGGATTTTATCAAAAGTAATTACATCAACAGATATAAAAACAAAAACCACATGATTATATCTTTTCGCTTTTTAATATTCTTTTTTCTCTGTGTATTTCATTTTGCACAACTGTATTGCTGTCTTTATATCCACAGTCTTCTGTAACATCGAATCTGTTAATCCCATTCATTGTATTGTCTACCTCTGTAAGTTCTATTTGAGTCTTTTAAACATGTTTTATGTCTCTGATTAACTTTTTGAATACAGTGAATATAATTCCAATTCCTGTGTCTACTCTGTCAGTTCTAACATCTGGCCAGTTCTAGGTTGGTTTCAATTCATTCTCTCCACACCATAGGTCATGTTTCCTGCCTCTTTGCATGTCTGGAGATTTTCAGTTGGATGCCTGGCATGGTGTACTTCACTTTGTGGGGATACTTTGTATTTCTACAGGTCTTCTTGAGCTCTGTTCTGGGATATGCTTAAAATACTTGGAAGCAGTTTTATCCTTTTGGGTTTGACTTTTTTTTTGAGTTGGAGTCTCACTCTGTCGCCCAGGCTGGAGTGCAGTGGCATGCTTGTGGCTACCGCAGCCTCGACCTGCTGGGCTCGGGCGATCCTTCCACCTCAGACTTCCAAGCAGCTGGAACTACAGGCGCACTCTACCATGCCCAGCTAATTTCATTTATTTATTTATTTATTTATTTATTGTAGAGACGAGGTCTCACCAAGTTGCACAGGCTGGTCTCAAACCCCTGGGCTCAGGCAATCCTCTCGCCTTGGCTTCCCAAAGTGCTGGATTACAGGGTTGAGCCACCACACCTGGCTGGGTTTGACTTTTATAATGTCTTTGGAGGGCCCAGAGCAATGCTAATTCGAGGGCTAATCATCTCCCACTGCTGAGGCAAGGACTTTCCCAAGTGCTGTACTCTGCTCTGTGGTTATAGGTTTTTCCAGTCTGATCTGTGGAAATAGGCACTGCTCCCTTAACCCAGCAGTTCCCAACCATTTTGGCATCAGGCACCGGTTTTGTGGAAGACAGTTTTTCCAGGGACCAGGGTTGGAGGATGGTTTCAGGATGATTCAAGCGCATAACATTTATTGGGTACTTTATTTATATTATTATTACATTGCAATATATAATGAAATAATTATACAACTCACCATTAAATAAAAAAGAGGTGCAGGTGGAAGTGGTAAATAAAATAATGGGCGGGCCACATGCAGACTGAAAGAAGGGACACATTCTGACTTAAAGCCTGCCAACAGATGCAGCTGTACAATTGAAGTACATCAACTCACTTGCCATTCACTGATAGGGTTTTGATATGAGTCTGCAAGCAATTGATTCATTGTGGTCTCCGTGCAGTCAAATCTCACTGCTAATATTAATCTTTATCTGCAGCCGTTCCCCAGTGCTAGCATCGCTGCCTCAGCTGTACCTCAGCTCATCAGGCATTTGATTCTCCTAAGTAGTGCCCAACCTAGATCCCTTGCATATGCAGTTCACAATAGGGTTCGTGCTCCTATGGGAATCTGATGCTGCTGATCTGATGGGAAGCGAAGCTCAGGCAGTAATACAAGTGATGGGGAACGGCTGAAAATACAGATGAAACTTTACTGTCTTGCCCTCTGCCCACCTGCTGTGTGGCCTGGTCCCCAACAGGTCATGGACCAGTACCAGTCCATAGCCCAAGGGTTGGGGACCCCTGCTCTAACCCCTCCAGCTGGGTGTTCCTCACTTGTAGATGTTAAGCAGTGTTCTGCACCCTCGAGAGCCTCTCTGTGCAGTTTTCTCTTCTCTTGTATGCTGTCCTGTGAACTCTAGCTGCCTTGTCTCCCAGGATGCTCAGCATTGTCTCCTCAGCTCAGGGGCCCTGTCTGGCTCTGCCTCAGTTCCCCTTCCCTGGCCAGGAGGCTCAAGGGGTCTGCCTGACTGTGTCTCAATTCTTCCTCCCTGGCTGGGAGGCTCATGGAAGGAAGCTGGAGCAGTCATAGAGTCCCTGTTTGCTTGCTGTCTCTAAAAGACCACTGCCCTTCATTTAGTTAATGCTTAGTAAATTGAAGACCATAATTCCACATTTTCTGTCTTCCTAGCAATTATCTCTGGGGGAAGGTGTCTCAGTCCATGCTGCTATAACAAACCACCCTGGATGGGGTGACTTATAAACAGAAATTTGAGTCTCACAGCTCAGGCAGCTAGAGGTCTGAGACCAGGGAACTGGTAGGACTGGGCCAGATGAGAGCCTGCTTCTGGGTTGCAGGCAGCCAGCTTCTTGCTGTGTGTTTTACAGATATGCTTGTCTGTACAAATCAGGCTGTCCAGCTTCCACAGTTAGGCATCCAGTTGAGCATCTTCAGACATGCAAACAGGCAGAATGTAGGACCCATGATATGGACAAGAATCAGCCTAAACCAACCCTGGTGTTGGAACGGGCAGAGGAGGACATGAAAGTGATTCTTAGTGGTGCCTGCAGTCCTAGCTGCTCAGGAGGCTGAGGTGGGAGGACTGCGAGTTTGTGTCCAGCGTCTTAATAAATAAATAAAGTCATTTGAACTCTATCCTGTGTGTTTGAAAAGTTAACTAGAATAATATCAAAAAGGTGCAAGTAGAACTTCTAGAGATAAAAATACAGTGGATGGACTAACAGATGTCACAGAAGAAAAGATACCGTACCATGTGAGGATATGGCAGACTGAGGCCTCTCTGGATCCCTTTTAGGAGGACACTGATCCTACTCGTGAGGGCCCTCCCTCATGACTTGTCACCTCCTGGAGACCTCGCCTCCTAACACCATCACCTTGGGGATTGATATTTCAAAACACATGAATTTTGCGAGGACACAAACATTTAGTCCCTAATAGAGGTATATCCCAT